>PNEQ01122516.1:16969-66765 GCA_003012365.1 Medauroidea extradentata
TTGTAAACAATGAAGTGTTTGTCGTAATTCTGCGTCATTTGACACGTTAACTTACAAGCAATTCCTTGTTAGGAAAGTGACTGTTGTCTTAATGAGTTATTGCGCCCATTATGTACATTATTAGGACTGATTAATTAAAAAGATGTACTTTGTACCGGTTCGGTGATTCCTTGTTTAAAATATCATAACAATGTCCCCGCAAGCTTCATGATAGAGAACAATTGATACAAACTTGCCCGCAAAAGTGCACACCGAGCCAACAGCTCGTCTTTGCTAACAACTTTATCGAACATGCATAAAACAAATACAAACTAATGGGGCTGTAAACAAAAAATGTAGAACACAGCTAAAACAAAATAAAATAAATTATGCAGCAAAGGGTTGCAAAGAAATAACAGTTGAAGTAAGTTAAAATTGCAAAAAGTAACGTTGACAACAAATTGTTGACACTGGGACACGAACCTCGGACCGCAAGTTTACAAGGTTCTGACGCAGACACTGAGCCACAGAGACAGGTTGGATCGAAGGAACTCCTTTGAATACTCGTTCGTATGCGCCTGACGCGGACACACCGGATGTGACGTCATGGAAACTTGAAGGCAAATTTTCGGGCCTTTCCCGTCCGTTTGGACCCTACATGTCCTGTGTCGAATCACTTGTCTCGGAGTCCCCAGTGTCACTGCGGGGAGCTTTAAACAGTTAGCATCCTCACCCTGTATATTCTAAAATGCAATCTTCAGTTTCTCCTCGTAACAAAAAATGGCATAAACACAGTGTGACATGCCCACTTCCATTGACTTACTGTGAAAAAATCATATGAATTATTATTGAAAAGTTAGCTTATTATTTGAGATAATGTTATACAGATGTGGTAAGTCGTTTACACTGTTAAAAATCCGGTGTGTGAAGACATGTGTGGAGGTACAGCCGCACTACACACTCAGTCTGGTTGTGTAGGATGGTGGAAGGGAGAGTGGCTGACCTTAGCTTGTCTCGTTTTTGCTCCTTGCTAGCTGTGTGTGCGTGATCCATCCTGCTCGCCTGGCATGAAGCATACTTAAGACCACAATAGAACAACTTGAATTATTTACATGAAAGTATACTGCAACAATTTAAAGCCTTTCAGTGCAGCAGTTGAGTCTATGACCTTTGGTTATTGTGCAAGAATTGTTGCACTGTGTCGCCATTACAACATTTTTAAGCAATACAGATAAACGTGTTTGTTATAGAACAAACATTTCAAAAAAGTTTATATTTCTGAAAAACCAGTATGCCTATCAGGAATGTGAATTTGGAGTCTCTCAGAAGGGCTAAAAACTGACTCTTCACGGTGCTGTGATGTATAAAATAACGACTGAATTACTCGTCATTTTAAGTCCTAGGTCTATAGTAAGAGTCATACAAATATGACACTGTGCACCAGTTTAATACTCTGCACTACGTATAGAGGCACAGTGGCTCTCAATGCGCTGGTCACAATCACTCTTATTGCTGCCCTGTTGAGCGAGCCCAATCAAAAACCTTATCAGCACACTGCGACTGCATGAGCTGTATTTGCATCATAGGCCGTTTTTACGTCGCAGCACAGCCACATGCCTCATGTACCGAGTGATCAATAATACAGCGGAAGTTGTCAAGGTCAAGCTCAGATCAATTCTGTCGCTAGAGGAAAAAAAAAATGTGATAACACAAGAGTGTTTTCTTTTTTGTTTCTTTTAAAGACTGAGTGCAATGCTGGCCTTTTTTTTGCCATGTGTTTGGAGGGGAAAAAAAAAAGAAATGTGTCTTCCCTTCAACACCCTCTCCCCCCCCCCCAAACACTGGGCCTTCGCCAGACATGGAAACAAAGATGATGGCTGGGAGAGAGTGGGAGGGGATAACAAACATGAGGCTCTCCTTTGCAACCAGACAGGATGCTGCTAGTTGCACGTGACTATCAGACAGTATGAGTGGGAGCGGGTGGCTGCAGCTGCGACGTAGACTATTGTCCATAGTTGAGGACGAGGCAAGTCTAAGGAAAGCGGCTAGGGGTTGGCGACAAGCGGAGGGCTACGGGCCGCCTCCCCCCCGCCCCAACCAACACCCTGCCACTTTGTACCTAGCCTTCTCGTCAAGGCACAGCAGTTGATATGTGAGCGCACACTAGCACAATCTAGGCTTGACGGCAGCGAAGGACGGAGTGGTGGGGGAAGGGAGAGTGAATGGGTATTGGTTGCCATGGACAGTCAGCAGTCAGGAGAGGTGTTATCTATTTTTAGCACTGCATTTCTTACAGCACAGCACTAGTCAAGATAAATACAACACAGATAAGCAACTCCTGGAACAAGTATATTTTTCAGCAGATTTACCTTAATTTTTTTATCCGAATTTTTCACAGTTCCTCAAAAAGGGGTCGTAAAAACGGGATGGTCGTAATAAAGGGGGGTCGTAACAACGTAATTTTACTGTATGTATATTTTTCAAGCAAAAAAATTTTAAGAATCCTAAACATCCAAGATTCCAACCTATTTATTTTTGATGTTAGGAAGATGGTACAGCTTAAAATCTTATCAACAGGAGGTCATTATAGATAGAACTAATGTCACAGATAGAGAGAAAATGGGAATGAATCAGCCATGGCCAGTAGGGAAGAACCATACTAGAAGTTGCCTAGAGATGTTTTGTGATAAAACTATGGAAAAGAAAATGGCTGGACCGGGATTTAATCCAACATCCTTCTGAATTTGAATAAAGTGTTCTACCACAAAGTCATCTAACCCAGTTTAGTTTAATGTGTAAAGAGTAGTGTAATGAATTGTTTTAACTGTGTTTCTGGTTGCTGCTCTGTAAACACAGATCTATGACCATCTGAAGGAATATATTTATGATACAAAGTTTGATGGAAATCTGAACTGAATTTTTTTCTGTATAATTTAACAATATAGGCATTGCAGTAATGCAGTTGGAATGAAATAAACTTACCAACGACAATCACATTCACTACAGCCTTTGGGGAGTTCTATCACTTGAACAGGCAGTTCCTGGAATTCTTGCAAAGCAACTTCAATGCTTGTTAAAATCTATTATCCTTTGGTTAGTTTATCAAGACTGGGTGGAATATACACACATTCTTCGAATATTAATGTTCTATTTGTTGTGGTTGCTATACAGGATTCATCTCGTGTGCAGAAGTTGCACACGTGTTCAATTGTGGAGGCTCATCAACATCATCTACTGCTGGGATGTTATGGAACTGACTTGCTTATTAAATATTCCTGCAGAGCAAACAAAACAAAAAAAGTTCAATTTGCATATGTATCAAGGAATATTTTCCTCTTCCCAGCATGTAGGCCTTCTAAGTACATGTTTGTATTAACCACCTGCTAAGTACCAATTGCTGTAAGTAATTTGATGGGAAGACATAATATGAGAATGCCATTGTACATTATTCCAACACAAAGGCAAATTCAACATCATAGTACCTACAATAAATAGTGGATGGCTTATCTACTGTTATGGTAGAAACTGTTGTGAAAATACTACACCATTGCAAAATTGCATAAATTATGCATAAATGATTCATAGCTACACAAGTTTACTTCAACACATACAGCATAGATGAATAAAATGTATACACACAGGAAATACAGATGGCCTTGTGTCATGGCATGTATGAAGCAGACTGACTTGACACACACTGGAGGAAACAATTTCAGCAAAAAATAAGAAAAATCAGAAACAGAATAGCAGACTGATTTGTGGGAACCAGGACTGTCCCACTGCAGTTGAAATTTGTGCGTGATCTGTGATAAAGCACCTGAGCAACAGTATTAATGTAACTTAGTAAATACTATAAGTGGATTGAAAAGATATTTAATAAAAATGTGTCGTCTTTGTAAAGAACATATGTAACAAGACGTACACAGGTACAAGCAAGGCCTATATTACAAACAAAAAAGGAAGAAATATTAACACATATAGGAAAATAAAATACCACCCAATTTTTCTGTATGATTATTTAACGCAGGGAGCCAGTTATCGGCAGCCAGTTGGCAGCGAGCTTTCGTGGAGTGAGGGTGTGATTCATTTCGTTGTGCGCTATGCCATCTAGCGGCCACTGCTTGAGCCACCTTCAATCTTGCTTTTTCCTTTGGTCCTGTGGTCTTTTCTGCTTCGCCCATCTAATCGCTTAGACTAAACAAAAGGTGGGGGGATGGAGGCGAAGAGTGTGGGTAGTGATATTACTTATCTCTACGAGTCTTGCACGCATGCAGGCCACGAGTGACATGGTGCAGCCTCATACATATCAACATACACAGCCCAAGACCTACTTGACATACAAAATTTTCAGGGTGGCATCCCCTCATGCCATAGACACCCAAAAAAAAGGAATTTTTCTAAATTGGGAAATTAAAACAGTGACAGGAAATAAATGAGTTTGGCGACATATCACTATTTTTGCTTCAAAATATGGCGAATTCATTTGCATACTACAATATTTTTAGATTTGTTCAAATTTCTAAATGAAGGGGTGAAAAGCTTAAAATGTATTTTAAATGAATACTTTTAAACCTGCTGAGTTATCTAACTGACTTTTACAAGCTTTCATAAATAATAAAAAAACTGCTTTTGTCATGTTTTCCCCCCAAAATTTTACCTAAAAGGCAGTTGAGAAACGTAATGTGTTTCCAGATAATTATCAGTAATTCGTAAACCCATGGAGATAAGGAAGTGATTTTTGAATAGGAATGAAGCTTACGTAAAAAGTTATTTCAGTTATTTTCTCCCGAAATCTGACACCGGGTGTGTAAATGGAAGTAAAATGTTCCAGAACACACACAAAATGGCTATGGATAAATAATTCAAAAGGTGTTACTCTTTGCCATTGGATTCATAAAAACACTTTTTTGGTTTTGAACCCCACATACACATAAGAATTCTGACGACATGCTTGGTGTAGTCAGGTATTACATAAGTCTGCAGTGAGGGAGATTTATAGCTTCAATCCCTTATAATAGATTGTGACAGGAAATTTCTCTGACGTTTTGCACGCACATTTTAGTAGCAGAAAATTGTTATATTTGAAGCATATGACAAAGTTGTGAAAAGTTAAAAGCATACAGGACACAGCCGCCATAGGACAAGCTAAGAGCCGGTAAGGGGCGACACGAGCTGTATACTGAGCAGTGTCTCTAATGAGGACGGGAGAAACGGGAGATATCACAGAAAACCCATCGACCTAGGTCATCATCCAGGATGACTGCCACATGAAACACTACAGTCCAACCAGCCGGAAATCGAACAGGAATTACTATAATGTTGTTAAATTTTGACAGATCACCTGCCAAAGCCGTTGTCCCAAATATTTCCTTTCTTTTTTTGTAAAAAAAATATAGCTGATGACTCAACGACGGTAACCGACATAATATGATACACAACTATTAGGGAACGTACCCCATTTACTTTAACATTTTAAGAATAGGTACTACAATATTGTTAATGTTTCAATAATACTAACAGGGAAGCTGTAGCCAGGAAGCTAGTTATACATAACTAGTTTTCAGACCATCAAAATTAGATAATAAACTTTTTCATATTTTAGGATTTCATTAAATACCAATGCTATAATAATTATGTACTTCATTTACAAATTCGGTAAGTACGATAAAACACACTTTTTTTTGGTAGCTAAATACAAATTCCATCCTAAATGCCAGCACACATTTATACGTTTTCATACTGAAATATTCGCCATTGTCGTATGTCATGCATGTATTTTAACATCTCTGAGATAGGACCACAGCTGCAAAATTTTTTCAGTTTACAATGTCAAAATCTGAGCATTATCACGATAATACATTTGATATTTGTTTTGTGAGACTCCACATTCCAACAGGTACAGCTCTATTGCGTCACTTATCGCTTCCTAATAACGAGCTGGCACAAAGTTTTGTTTCCTCTTTAACTTTGTACTTGGTGTGGCAAAACATAAACTACAACATGGAATAAAATGAGCTACATCACATATGTGTTTTATTGATAAACACACTGCAATTCATCCAGCTGATATTTTTAATGCACATGGCCCAACATAACATAATCCAAAAAATTAAAAAAATATTTAAAAATGTTTTACTACAGTTACAGTACATTTATAATTATTTATTTTTCTGGGTTAACTAGATTTAACTGGATATTTTACGACAAAATAAATAAAATTACTGTGTCAGTTTCGGGACAGAAATAACTACTAAAACTTCACTGGTTAAACTGAATTTTTGCGTTTGTCGCATGCATCCGTATTCGGGCGTATTTTTCCTTTGTGAAACATTTAAAACAAAGATTTAACCAAGACTGAAATTTGACAATATTTAAACATACCCAAAACCTGTTCGTTTTCTTTGGGCGGATAGCATAAAAATTATATATTTTTAATGTAAACTTTTCTCCTAAAGCCCAGACGTTTCTGGAAAGTAAAGCCTGAAACAAAAGCCTAAAAATAAAAATCACCAGAAATTAACATTCATAAGTAATACCATTTTATAAGTTGGGTTAACGTTGTTACGAATACAAAGCAAGCAGAGTACATCGAAAAATAACAGCACTAAGCATTTTCACTGAAACATCACTGGATTTTGTTAGCAACTTGATTGATACTAAACGTAATTTCTTGGTCCTGTAATAATCATACAGTTATATTGTCTCACAAAAATTCATACACCTTTTAAAGATTAAAATTGACACTACAAAGTAAACTAGAAATCTCATATAATCTCACTAACCTAAAGATATTGTTTTATTTGTTTAATCACAACACAATTTTAATATGGGAAAGACAAATAAGTTTTACTTCTGCATTTACCAACGCTGAATTTGGGATTTTCAGGTCACAAAGGCATATTTCCCGGATATTACAGTCCTTGAAATCAATATGTTTTCCTTTCTTGGACATACTAGTCAGACATTTCAGCGAAAATTAAAGATGTGTGTACGGAATGCTATGTTTATTTACTACCGTTATTCTTGTCCTCTTTACTTTTCTGTTCAGCCTGTGCATGTTTTATGTATGTCAAGTCTTTACAACACAGTCCTTGAGCATGCCAGGAATCTGCAAGTTCTGGCGGAAAACATTCATTAAAAAAAACCTATGTAACTTGGGTACAATATTTGCTTCCCAAAATTTTTCGTCTCATTCCACTGTTATAAGTTCAGTGCCGAAGTCGCAATGAATAACAAGTATGCATTCATTTTGCTGCGCTATGTTAAACTGTCCCTGTATTTTATAGTAATAAAGGTGTAATCTGTTCATCGTTTTTGTGATCACTAAAAATTAATTTGCATTGTGAATACCAACATAATATTTTGTGCCCACTAACAAAATACTATTTTCTCCGTGCGGATAAGAAAAATACGTTTTCCCGTCATCGCGTTTCCGACTCGTACAAGTACCTGTGCCCCACTTGGGTCGACAAATGTCGCACACCTGTCCTCCTAGACCAGTGCACTAGCTCGATGATAACATAGCCAAAAAGGCAAGGTTAAAAGCTGGAACATATCTCTTGATCTGTAGTCAAGTACTCCGGAATTTACTGGCATTACTTTTGTAGGTTATGTTATATTGTAGACCAAATTTGGAATATCCACAGACACTGGCGAATTTAAAGAGGTTAGTCCCTAAATAATATACTTCACTATAATCCAAGACTTCTGGTTTATTATATTTCAGTTTATATAGACAAAAAATACACTGTTCCAAGTCTTAGCACAGTGGATCCGGTTCACAGAAAATTATAAGCAGAAACGCAGCACTACTACATCAGAATATTAGACAAGAAAAAGTCGGAAAATTTAGCACACGGTGAATACACACGCGGCGAAGAAGAATGAGTAGCCATGCTGGCTCTCCGCACCTAATGGCCTACATGTACAGGTGAAAACTAATTTTGTAGAGTTCAAAAGATGTCCAAAAAGAAAGGTTAAAGAATAAAGGCCACGGTACTACCTGTACATGTTAAGTTTAACGACTCCCGAACTTTACTTCATGGAAATATTTGGGCTGCAGCCCCGCACACATCCTGTCTGGATCGCGTCACGACTTTGATTAAAAAATGGCAGAGGCAAAAACATTCCAGAATGAAGGGCGAAGGGGCGCCACACGCCGTGCTCTCATTGGCTGGTTCTCGGTGGCATGACCCTCGTCATTTGTTCATTATCTAGAACCCTCTATAGCCAAACTAGAAAATACATATTAAAAACAAACTGCGTCAAAGCTCCCTTGGAAAAAACCAGAACACAAAAAGAAAAAATAAAACTACTGCCTTCTACCAAGGCCACCTGACCATAAACAAACATTAAACCTTATCTGAAATCTAGAACATTCGGGAATAAAGCAACTGTGTCTTCACGGGAACCGAGACCACTGAAATAAAAGATACAGTTTTAAATATTATATTATAAAATTAATGTTACATAACATACTTATTCTCCAGTAAATAAAAACCCCTTGTCTTGCACAATGCTACACCATGCATTCAAGACCGCAGTTCTAAGTATCACTTAAATATATGTACAGTGTTGCCCAAGTGTGTGAAATTTCAAAATGGATTGTAAATTTTGCATGGAATGAATGACTGTGTGAGATACGTAGGGAATGTTCTGTAGAATATTATATTTCTTATTTATAATTTGTTAATTTAGTATTAAGTATGAAATAATTCAAGAATTATAAATGAATGTGAAAATGGATGCTTGAATTCAAAATCTCAGGAAAAATATATTCCAACAATGTATCCTGTTGAACTCATGGTACATAAGAAAAAGAAAGCCCATGTGCTGGAAGAAGGAGGGTAGGAGGGTGTGACAGCGAAACTTTTGGGATCATTGATTGTGTGTAAAATGGTAACATAGTTCGCCTCGAAGGTCATCTGTTTGGTTTTGTACTTCTTATGTTCGTGGCTGAGAGAAAGAGAGATGGCCATCAGGCGTTGAGAAAAGAGGTTTGGTTTGTTGCGGAAGAGTTTGAGAAAGGTAAAGTTGTTGGTTTGTTAATAATGGGGAAAGGTACCCGAGGGCAGGGTATCGTAATCCGAGTGCAAACATCAAATTGGCCATCCATAGGCATCTGCATACCCTGAAGGATGAGATGAAATTATGCAATGGAGAAATAATTGATGAGAAGGGCAGGGGAAACAGGAGCTCCTCGACAAAAACCTGCCGGCCAAATGAAACTCCCGTCACGTTTTTTCCCAGTGCGAAAAATCGGTGACCAATCCCCGCGGGGATCAAACCCAAATTGCCTTGGTAGGAGTCAACTGGTTTGAACACTCAGACACCGCGACCCAAAAAAAAATGTGTAAAGTGAAGGAGGGGGCGACGAGGCGAGTTTTTGCAGTTATTTCTCTGCCAAATTGTATGGAATTTAGTTGTGATGTCTATGGAATTTGGAATGGCTGGATTGGCAACACTGAGCATATGCACGGAGAAAGCTAAAGTGATGAACATTTTTAAATATGGGAACTAATTTGGTTAATATCGCTTATTTATTAATACTTCAGTGTTTTTCGCTTTTTTTATAAACAACAAATTATACTTAAAAAAGATATTATCCTGAAAATGTGTAGACACACTTCACTAATTTAGGCTACATGTCACTGTTTTTTCATTGTGTAGAAATCAGTTCCAAATATATGCAATGTTTCTTCGTAAAGAATACCCCCCCCCCCCTTGTACAAAAAATAAAACTAAATATTGTATTTGCAGAGCAGAGCGACAGAAAATAGTTGAAACAATAATTATGTAATTTATAGAAGTCTCATTCTACTTTATATTGTTCACTTCCTCAGATTTATAACTATATGCTACAGTAGTTAATTTGAAAATACAATTAATGAGCTTCAACGGACAAAACACACCAGTGGTCTAGACTGCTACCTGGACGATGGGCTTTTATATTTTGTCACGTATAGATAGAACATGGTATTTTTGTATCAAATATTTGCTCTACTATCTGATCACACGTTTTAACACTAATTAGGAGTAACACAAGTCCTAAAAACAAAAACCACATTAGAAAATTGCTGCATGATATGACATAATTTTGTATTATACCTTCATTACGTTGATTAAATGTTAGTGGACAAACCCGAGGAGCTACACAGAGTAGAGATACATGTCGTCATTGTACTAATTTATAAAATAACCTGTTAAATTATGCATGAGATATACTTATCATTATTAATGTTGACACTTGGGTTTGGGGAAGAAGAGGTCATAACTCTTGTGATGCTTCGCCCCACCCCCCTTCTGGATACGCCCTTGATCTTATGACTGAAATCTTTGTTTTTTATGTGTTAGTTTACTTTATTATAATTTGTCCGGGGGAGGGGGCGGCTGAATAATGATAATAATTTTGTCAGTATTTTTACCGAGTTAGTGTGAAAAAAGTTGTAATATTGTAATTGTACATGAAATACACTGTATTAGATTTAAAAATGTGTTTGGTCTATGAGTTAATTTAAATACGTAACTGGCTGCTGAGGTACAGCACGGCGGACAGATAACGGACGTGTGGAAGCCGCAGGAATGTTAGCGACATCAACCACCCTTGGCTTGCTGTCTACACAGCGCTTATGTGACCAATAAAACCCTCCCCCCCTCCCTCTAATAACCTTGATGTCAACTCCTAGGTAGCCAGTGTATGCGCAGAGTGGAACGCCTTCTCCCTTTTGTTCACATAGTTCATTCTCCCGTCTGTCATATCCTGTAGTTTCGGCGTGGTGCAATGAGTTCACACGACTGCCAATAGGTAGCATATCTGTACAGTGCATATCGGGTTATATACTGATGCGTAACACACCACACAATAACTTCCAGTACAGGACTCACATTTTCAGTTTAATTGAAGTAAACCAGAGCTTAAAATAAATTTAAACGTCCAGACAAGAGAATAATGTGCACATATGTGTGTGTGTGCACGCACACGCAAGTGAGAGAGAGAAAGAAAGAGAGATATGTGTGCACATGTGTGTTTGCGCATGTGTGTGTTATAAACCATATAAAATAACACTGCACTCCCTTCTAGATTTTAGGGGCTTATTCGGAATATTTTCCCAACAGAAAAAGTTGTAACTGAACAATTCAGTTCCAAACATTTGTAGGGAATTCTATGCTTAAAAGTGGAGGACCTTTGATATCACAAGTCTGAAAGAATATGGTAGGACCTTACCAATTACGCGTGAGCAGTTGAAAGGGCTGAATTTTGTCCATAACTCGCAACGGCGCATGTATGGGGAACATTACATTTATATCTGCTAAGCATTTAAATGAAGATAAAACATTTTTAACTCCACAACACAGCTTAACTAAACGGAAATAATAATTTCGTGTTTTTATCAGAATATCCGTGAATATCTTCCTTATTACGTATAGGACTAGCCTTTTGTATGAGATATCTAGCAACCTCAAATAAAATAGTGAAACTAAATTATCCCTTAGCAAATACAGGCACCAAAATATAAAAGAGTTAATAGCTGAACAACACAATATGCTTAAAATTATTACCAATCAGCACAATTACAAATAGTCAGTATAAATGAGTTTAATATTAAATATGGAAAACATTAAGTTTTACATCCAGTGTAGCTTAGGAGCAGTACAGTTTTGAATTCACAGTTCCAATCTTGATAAGTTGTTTTTTTTAAGCTGGTTTACAATGTTTTATTTTCTACTCTACATAATTTATTCCTTTGCTAAAATCCTCATTAATTTTTGTCTGTGTGTGTTTATATATATATACACACACACACACACACACAGTGAACCCTCGATAACTCGGACTAAAAGGGGGGAGAAGCTGTCCAAGTTACGATTTGTCCGTGTTATCGAGGGGCGTCCGGGGAGGTAGGGTAATCAGTCATTAATCACAAGAAACGTGAGGAAACCAGTACACTATCATTTCTACAAGCAAAAGAGGCTGCAATAAATACTGTTTTGTACGTAACTATCGTATCAAGTTACGGGAGGGCCGCCATGCAGTGGGAAAATTTTCGTAACGTGGAGGACTATAAAAGAATGTCAAACAATGTGGGCAGTCAGATTTTTATTTATTTTTTTTATGCTGCTACTTCTGGCTGATCCTTTTTTTTTTTTACCTCTGTGCTACAAGCTGGCTCCAGGCACCCTTTCATCACATAAAAGTTTTCGTCTGGCTGGCGAGGCGACAGCCAATGTGCCTGCACGTGTGAGAGATAAGAAATGATCGTTGGAGATAAGCTAGGGAGGTTGCGAGCGGAAGTAGTCAAGGTCAACCGGTACAGTCTCATGCAATACAACGCCGCACGTGACCACACGCATCTCACACAAGATGTTTACATTGAAAAATACCTTACGTCCGTATGTCACAGCGTAGGGGCAGCAGCCAACTGCTAGCGTGACAGTTACTCTACCCTCCTACAAAGTTACAAAGGTATAAAAATAATTTTCCTCATATACATGAATAAAAACGGTACTGTAATTAACAATCCTTCTGGGTCACTGTACAGTATGTGAACACATTTTAGCACTACTAATTTTAAAATTTAATTTTATGTATGTAAATTGCATCATAGAACATATAATTTACAGATTTATTCTTACACGAATTGTCATATTATAAAGCAATAAAATTTTAATCATGTTCTATAGATTTACCGCATTTACTCACGTAATCGCAGCATATTTTTGACCAAATTTTAGGCCCAAAAATGGGGTGAGGCCATTATAAGGGGTTTTCAAAAAAAATACCTTCTAATTTTTTTTGGTGTAGAATATAACAAATGTACATTTTTTTTCTATATTTACTCGTTCACAACGTGACTATTTCTTCTAAAATAAAGAAAAAGATTTTGTCGGTGTATAGTAAACATGGAAAAATTAAGACTACAAAATCGTGCTAATCCATTCATGTGCGTCACTCAATGAAAATCGTTTAAAATTATCCCGCATAAGACGTTTACATTTTACAGTCCATTACATGTACGCTATTATTACCCGTGAAGTAGTTTATAAACAAATCCGATTCAAGGTTAAAACGTTACAACTCTCCAGACGCCGTTACGTTATCAACAGAGCATCATCAACAAGCGAGCGTGACTCATCGTGTCCGGCTTGGGCATGGATGTTGTGTTGTTCTATCACCACCCACACCGGCTCTTGAAAACATTGTGGTTAAAGGGGCCTAAAACCTTCTCACCAATTTTTCTACATCGCAATGCAAAGCAATGATTTTTAATTGTTCTTTTTAATGGCCGGGACAATTTGTTTTGCAACCCTGAATTCATTGTACATACCAGAACAAAATAATTTTCCGTTTATGTGTCATTGTAACCCGTAGTTACCATCATTTCACAAGCACCACACTGAAATGTTTGTTTGGGACACACGTGCGTGCCTGGCTCGCAGGACGAAGAGGGAGGAAAGATAAAGAAGTGAGAGGTCGGCCTGCTGCGTTGCATCTTTACTCGCGCGTCGCGCGCCTCGCTAGTAACATTTTATCACATGTAACTTGCCAGATATTTACTGTGGGATTATTAAATGCTAAGTAGCGATGAACGACTAAGTTATAAAGTTTAATACTGTTCTAAAACATAATGTGATGAATTTAAATCCAGCAGAAATGATATTTTATGTCTTTTAACCAAGAAATAATTAATTAAAAATTATTAACATTTTTTAAAAAATTCTGTCCGAGTTATCCGAAGTCTGGGACATCGAGGTCCGAGTTATCGAGGGTTCACTGTATATATATATATATATAAAATCATGTACGTCTACAATATACGTAATATAAACAAACTTAAAAACAATTATAGATGCATTACTGGAGATTTGAATCATAAATCTATGAACGTGTCAGTTTGTGTGACATACTAAGCTCTCAGCCACAGCTGCATAAACAAGTGCAGACAAAAAATTAAGTGCTGATGGTTGAACATAAAATGTTTATTTTTATATTATTGTCCGAGTTATATAAATTATTTTAAAATATCTATAGTAACATTATCTGCCATTGATAATCGCATACATTTCAGAAAACAAATAACATTAAGAAAAATTATCATATACAGCTGAAGGATGTAGTCCGGGGCATAGCCAGGAATTCAGTTTAGGGGGGTCCAACATCATCAATTCCCCCCCTTCTGAGTATGGGGTCCGGGGGCCCTCTCCCGAAAAAATTTGTATTTCAAGGTGTAAAATAGGGCTATTTTAGCAGTTTTCTTGACATAAATATTGAAAAGTTTAAAAGACTAGAATTTACAAACATATTAAGTTTACAAAGACCGGCATATTTCAAGAAAAAGACACTTTTGGAATTCGCAGCTAAGTTCAGTCAAAAAAAAGTGTGCATGCTGCTTACAGGTTGGTGTCAGTTTTTTTTAACTGTTTTTCCAAGAAAGTTTACAATGTTTTAGGGTTTCTTGAGTAAACTGACAGTCATATTGACCTAGGGTTCTATATATTTGCAGAGGTAAAACCAAAATTTTTGTCATATTTTATAAACAATTATTCTCGGTTTTTTTACATTTTATTTATTTCTGTTTGGCCAGAAGGGAAGCGGGGGTCTGGACCCCATGGACCCTCCCCCTGGCTACGTCCCTGATGTAGTGCATGCCATTTTAACATGCTGCTCAAAATAGATGGCCAAAGCTACCCAAACGTGCGTATGGTAGGTTAATTAATTATTTTTAAAAAGCAATTAATCGTAAAGAAAAAACAACAGTCCCTAGCAAATAAACATCACAAAATGTCCATCAATAAAAACACAGAATAAAATAGAAGGTGGCACATTAACAAACACACAAAAACCAGAGGAAGCTGTTGTAAACAAACAATATCAAATTGGAAGCATTGCACGATTAAACGAAGGCTGTGCTAAAATACACAGGGGTAAAGAAAAATTATTATTTTAATAAATAAATAGGATATCTCACCATAATAAACAATTGACACCAGAGGAAAATATATTAAACGAGAACTCTGAAATATGTTGTTGCTCAAAATAATTATTTAATTTTCATCCTAATAATAAACATTTTGTTTTTCTTTTCTTTTCAAATAAAATTCACAAAAATAAGTGACATCAATGAATAGTCCATTAGTACTGCAATTGTAATTAAATTATTAAATTCCAAATCTTGCAGGCAAAGTTAAATGTAAATAGTAAATTGATATTACATTAATTCTATTATACAAAAACATCAATACAAATGCCCATTCTGTAGGCTAAATAAATACTGTATGTCTGAATCAATGACGTAATAAATACATTAAAAAATAAATAAACAAATTACAAGTAGATTGGATGCATCTGTTTGGTCTTATAACATTTATTGTTGATATTAAAATGAAAATTATTGATTAAAACATACAAAACATTTACAACATTACATTAAAAAAATGTAAGTGTGACAGCTGCTAATTTATATATTTAAAATACAAATTTAGCTGTGGCTTATCTGTTCAAAGTCCTGAAGTGGAAGAGTACAGGATTCTGGGATGACTTGATATTTGACAGTTATAGTGGCGAAACAAAGAAGGAGAAAAGGCGAAGAATAGGCCCCAAAATAGACCAGAATGACTGGATATCAGTAGTTGAGACTACAGGTCAGCTCATCAATAGTCCAGCATGTGAATACGCCAAGACGAGAATATGCCAAGACGAGAATAGGTAAAGATGTGGACCCTCACTACACAGAATTTACCAAAAAAAATTTATACATAATGAAATTTAAATAGAACATAAAAACTCTTGTAGGAAAATTACTCACCAGACGAGGGCGAAGAGAATCACTTGACAAAATTACAGACGAAACCACCACAATAAAGATTTTTTTAAAAATGTAGCACTACAGTTTTTACTACGTCAAAATATTGATTAGCTACATTATATAAAAAAGTAAATAATGGCAACTCAAGTGCCAAGATCTGTCAAAAAGGCAGGAACAACAAGAACACTCTTCTTGACAATGTGGTGGTTGACGGCAAAGTCTTAAGAAATGCAACAGAAGCAGCTGCAGAAACATTGAATAAATAAGCATCGAAAATGATCAGCAACAGTACCAACATCGGCAAAGTGCGAGTCAAAGCACAGTAGCATGCGACAATCTCGTGATCAGAATAGCTAAACTGCATCTAAATCATGCTGTGAAATACTAAAATCATGTGCTGCAATGGCAGCAGCACGTGCTATGAAGACGGACGTACGACAGAATAATGGACAGAGGAATTTAAAGCTCAACAGCTTACATCGTACTAAAAAAAACAATGTAGCGCGACTAGGGTCAGCTTGAACTAATTTAACAAGAAAGAATAA
This sequence comes from Medauroidea extradentata, assembly GCA_003012365.1. Lineage (NCBI taxonomy): Eukaryota > Metazoa > Arthropoda > Insecta > Phasmatodea > Phasmatidae > Medauroidea > Medauroidea extradentata. The sequence continues at coordinate 33,297 of PNEQ01122516.1, forward strand.
CTGTAATTGAAAGTGAACTTTCTGAAATATCATTATAAATTAAAATTAGTCAATAACAGTACTTATTGTTAATCTAAATTAAACAAGTTAATAATAGCGAGAAAAAAATTAACTAGCCTGAATTTAGGAAATATAAATAAAAAATTATATATATATATATATATACACACACACACATATATATATATATATATATATATATATATATATATATATATATATATATATATATATATATATATATATATATATATATATATATATATATATATATTATTTAAGTAGTATCGTGTTCGATACGTCATAGTGCTGGCCTTCATACTTGCTAACACTCTGAATACCAATTTTGTGCAAACATCTGGATGGCAGCTGGGGCCAGATATCTCCACTATGAAGGTGGACTGTCATGTCTGGAGGGGGCTGGCTGTTGAGTATATAAGGCTCTCATTTGAGATACTATTACAACGAAACATGAATAATATTTACAGTTTGAATTACATACACATTTTGGAAAAATTTTACTTAGAATAAATTATTATGTGAATTTTAAATAATTAGACTGCAAAGTACAATAAATTTCATCCCTGATATTTGGGGATTTGCAATGACTTAAAAACATTAACTACAATTTCTATTTATTGGGTTCAGTGTTTTCACCTACAGTATAATCTCACTGCTACAAATATGGGAAATTACGGGACCTTCGTGATTATGAATGTTTTGTAGTGCACCGTCAGTTTGTGTATACAGTTTATTGTAAACATGTTTGGTAATTACGAGTGGTATCTCATGAGCACTTTCATATATACAATCAATTCAGAAGTATTAACATTCTGCGCAAAATGTTTTTTTAAAATTAAAAGTAAACATATTAAATACAAGCGCACATAAGAATCACCGTTTATCGAGTACCGTGCACAGCGTGACATATGGCAACGTTGGAAATGCAGTTGCATCTGGCAACACTTTCGTGACTTGCTCACCCCTGATTGTTATGGACGCAATCTTGGTACTGCACGAAAACGAATGCGGCCCATTGAGTGCACAGCCACGCTTGCGTGCCTCTTGTTTTTATTGTGATAATGAACGGCACTGCAGAATCAGTTTCAAACTCACTACTATTATTTTTTATTGTGTATGTTACACTGCAAGAAGTTATGTTTACGAAACTTAATCTGCTAGAGGTGTTTCTTGAACAAGTTAGGTTTGTCTGATCACAACAATACATACAAGTAAACTTCACTTCTTGGATTACTTTTTGAACGCCTGGAGTGGAAATTTTACACTTCCCAGAGTAAACCTGAGTAAGTTCATAAACATTTTGTGTCACTTTTATACTAACGTGTTTTGATTTAAATTTTTCATTTTGATTAAATTTATGTAGGAATGGATAAATAAACCGTACTCAGTAGGGATCATGTACTAAATGTCGTAATTGTTTTCACTTTGAATACATCACAAAATGTTAACAGACATCTTATTGGTGGAGCATTGTTCGTTTCAGCCAATCCCAAGTGAGCTAACAGTGTTGTTTGTATTAGACACTGCCTCGCAAGACGGCCATTTTTGTTTTGTTTATCTTACGTTTTGCCATGTTTCAGCAAGTGAAAATGGTGACATCAAAAACTAATGAAGCTCATGGAATAAATAAATAATTAAATATTACCCCTAATAAACATATGCCATTCATTTTTTACAGTCTCCTTTATAACAGAAGTGATACTAACCAAGGTAAACTGTACCGTTATTATTCCCATCCCATGTATCATGTCAATAACCTAAAAAATTGCGCGTTTATGCAAACATTTGGCTATTAAGAACATTTTCTGTGCTGTTGTAAACTCTTGTAGTAACAGGATTCCACTGTAATTGAGCACATAGATACCAATTGAACACATCCACACTAAATGCAAGTTGTTGATAGTTTGAGTGTACTAAGCAAACAACAAGGTGCATGCATGTGTGGCCCACAACAACCACTACCTCCCCATCACAGACAGCATTTCCTTGTCACAAACATTGGACAATGTCACACATCTAGCATTGAAAAGTCAATTCTTCCCTTTCAATATTTCAGATGTGCACGTACATCCCTTCCACCTTGTTTACTAACGGCAGCAAGTTTAACTATCTTACCAAAACTATTCTAACAATCTTTCTAAATTAGACTTTTCCACAACATGAAAATTCCCTAACTTAATCAGGATTACTCAACCTCTCATTAATATAAAAATCTGAGATGAGAAATATTTTGACATACAAGTCTTAGGTGATTAAATGCAATTTTTGAACTTGTGATGTTGATACAAAATCTGACTTTAACAACAAACAAGTTTCTTATTTACTCTGCAATTCGACTGACACATTTTTTCATTATTTTTAATTGCACACCTTCCAGTGTTTTCAGCAACTGTGTAACCTTAGCACACTGCAACACCTAAATACAACATGTTTAACCTAATTTCTGAAACACACAGGAAACTGTATAATTTTGTTCCATTCATGTCCATCAATGGTATCATTAGTTCTACTTTCTGCAGCTTTCAATAGTTTATCACCATTTAATTTAGCATACCTTTTTATGTGTTGAACCAATCTTTAGGGCATGTCATGACATTTCATGTTTCACTGTCTAATTGGCAACATCCAAAATAAGTGACACAAGCAGAACAAGAGCTTCTGATTTGAGTCTTACTGCCATTTCGTTACGCTTTTGAAATAACCACCTCTTGTAAAATTTAGTGACTTACTACGAAAAAAAACTTATTTATTAGGTGTACTGTAATTTTTCTCAACATAAGGCTATCTCTTTTATGAAAGCAGGCATACATTTTACCAGTAACTCTTGTGCATCTCCTCTTCCATTCTACACATGCCATACAATTAAATTTTATGTATAGAAGGATTAAAACCTATGTGGAAATTATAACAATGTTTGTTATAAACATTTAATCCAATTTCGCTGCTAGCTGAAAGTGGAATGCAATTATAAAAAATATGATGCATTATTTCTTTCTCCACATAGGAGTAACTGAAAAACTGTTGTGGCTAGTGTGCAAACTTTAGTTCACATATTAACACCAACTTGCACGTGCGTTATGTGGAGTTAAAAAAAGTAAACATGTAATTTATAGTAACTCATCCATCCTGGTCACTATAACTTCCAAAGCTTTAACATCCTTCCTAAATCTATTCTACGAGTTGGTGGAGACTCAAGCTCCACATTCCATCTCACAATGTAAAAACATTTAGTTGTCAGGATTTATTTGATTTTGAAGGTCCATGTATCCCAATATTTACTCCTTTTTAAACTACAAGACTTCTGCTGGTTTCCACTACACCCATTCAATCCACAATTGGGTGACATTTTGTTAAAACACTTGGGAACCTGTATTTATTCCCAATGTTATGCACAACCTGGTAATGTGGTTCTCATTTAAGCAGATGTAAACCCCTATTTTCCCATTTTTTATTTTTTTTTGTATTTTTGAAATAAGGTACTTAAGAATGATCCATCTTAGATTATTAATTTAAACCCGTTGTAAGATTTAACTTTTTGCTTCTTGTTGATTTGTGACTGGTCAGTTTTGGTTCTCCTGTAACTAAATACATTTCTGTATTATTGTCACTCCTTCCAATCTTGTTGCTGTATTTGTCATTTAACTTTAAATAAATGGTCAGTATTTGAATCTGGGAACTGTTCGCCGTTACTTTTTTTTCTCCCTCACATTATTTTTATCATTGAAAGTCTTTTACTCCTACCTCTATTTGTCTTCTTTTAGCACGTATGGTCCTAGAACAACCTTATTATTCTCCGTTCACTCTAAGTTGAGTTTTAAGATAAACAAAGCAAATTATTAACAAACATATTCATTGACTGCCGACTGCCGTGCACCGTGATCTTGCATAAGAAATAGATCTTTGTTATCTGTAGTGTACATATAAATTTACCACTCCATCACTTAATGAAAGAGTTTTGTTAACAAATGTCTAAAATATACAGACGTTGCAAACACAATCTACGACGCTATATGTTTATTACTATAATTATAGTTAGCGGAAGACATGTTCATACAGTTGATTCACAAGTTATTTAACGACTGATGCACTGTTAAACGTACGAGTTTCTTGGTATATCTCGCCAGTATTTAGAGATGTACGATACTTTGAAAATACCAAATGTTTAGTTCAGTATTAATTACCACAGTAAAAATAAGTCAGTAATATCACAATCAGATATAATACTGTCTTTTTTTTCGATGTATTTTTGGACGTTGGTGTGTCAATGTTGTGGCTACTGCGAATTGTTTTTCCAGTGTATCCATTTTCCGTTCCAGTTCGTCTGAACCAAAATTCTTATAAATTTCATTCCGTCCTCACGTCGGTTTATGTTTACATCACTTGCAGATTAGTAGGTTATGTGACGCTGGACGTGAACAGTGAAAATGTCGTGCATGGTTTTCAAAACGTGGATATATGTCTTCATTACTAAACAAACTGCGGTTATGTTTATAAGGCAAGAATAAAAATCTTGCATAGTATTCTTTACAAAAAAAAAAACGAAAAGCCTATGTGGCATGAATTATAGACAGATTGTTTAATGATTTATAAATTGTAATTTTTTCCAAAACGAAGTACAAAATAATCCAGGAGGACTTTGCAGTAAGTTTAATGACTAATTTTGATGATAACTTTTTTCTGCACGTATGGTAGTACCAAATTTTCGTTACGTTAATACCAGAATATTTTAATACGACCGTTAGTCATTGCTTGATAATTACAATTAAATTTTGAAATATATTGTAATTGCTTATGATATTAATATTTTATCAAGTTTTTATGTAATTTTTGTTTCCATATGTCGATAACACGTACAAAATTTTCATGCAACATTGTTTTAGTATAGCCTATAAGGCGTTGTTTCCTATGATACTGACTGTACACAGTTTTGTCGGTTGGAAACAGTACGTCGGCGCGCTGCACAAATTGAGCCAGTTAGAATCTAGCGAAGTGAAATGATATTACATTATTTGTTTACTTCAGGACTCAACTTAGAGTGAACAGAGAATAGTTCCTGGCATCCTTTCAAATTTATTGCTTACTTAGTGAGTCGCTCATCGAATTGTTTGCTATCTTTGTAGTTGGTTTGAGACTAGGCCGCCCCCCCCCCCCTCAGGCATCAAGTGTTAATAGTATTTTCGCTGTGTGCTGTTACACCTGCTACGAGTGCGGCGTCGGCATCACTAGTTATTTAAGGCCCCTTGGCCACGCTTTACCAGCAGAGTCACTATAGTAAGATACTCTCTCAGTGTTAAAATATTTAAATGCTTATAGCCAAAATTATTTTAGCTGGCTTATAATTGTTAAACACTACAAGAAATTACAAAATACTAACTGCATTAATTCCAATACCAGGGTGTCTCTCACCCCCCACAAAAAAAAAAAAAAAAAAACTCTAGGACTCAACTTCCACCCAAACCTTATGATGCAACCATTTTTTTTTTTGCTGCCACCAAAGGAGTATTTTTACATCAGAAGTGATAAGACATATATGGTAAAAAAAATTGAGAATAAAGTGGTGTTGTGCTACGCTGATGCATTATAACGTAATGCCAACTTCCTAAACATTTTGTCTAATGTTTTAACAACACCCCTTCACCTGAAATTATAATGAAGCAGTCTTCATCATTATCCCCTCCTCCCTTTTGTGGGTACCACTGATAATACCCATATAAGGCTGGCACTACTGTATTAGTCGAATCAACGAGCAACCAACCACAAAAATTTCTGCAAAGCATACTAACATAATATGTAAGGAAATCCTGCATGTTTAAAATTTTTTATACTTCTAAGTTATCTTCACTTGAAATTCTAATAAATGTTACTAATAATCATATAAAATTCTAATATTCTCAATGATAAACTACATGAAAAATTTCTACACTTGGCAATCAGAAACACAGCTGGTTGCCACTCGACTGTACAGACTATTGTGGTGGTACGGCCTCCCTGGTTATAGTGAGTCCAGGTGTCAACTTACAAACTCTCACACTTGCTCCGGTCTCAGCGGTGAGCTACGCTCTTATCTCAGGGGTTTTACGTGGTATCGAGGGTGGACACGTACTGAACGATACGTCAATGAACACATGGTCCAATCAAGAGCCCATTTTTTTTATTCTCTTGAAAAAAAAAACACAACCATGCTTACATTGTTACAGACATCATTTACGTTTCCATATCAACATAAACTAATACAGAATGTTAACTGAACCAAATGAAAAAACTAAAAAAAAATAAAGAACACTAGCACGTGCTGGACTAAAAGATAACCCCTGACTCTTGTAACTGATAGTGGGCCAGCCATGCGGTCAATATAGCCGTAAGTTCTCATCAATAATTCAAGGTCAATGCATAAGAAAATTTACTAGAAAGTATTTTCACTGCTTTTTCCATCGAGGCACCATGGTCCTCGCCCGCACCTCACCAATCTCTCATCTCACCGCGTGCGAAGTTCACACAACGCGACACACGTATATCTCCCTCGACGACCTAGAACAGAGTGCCAGCCTAGGTAGCTGCAATGGCGTCTGAAGATGTCACTGCGGCTTCCCCTCTGGTAAATGTTCTAGAACATTCTAATAAAATCTAGTAACCTGTCTGGATGCAAATTAAGTAAACTTAGATAAACTAAAATTACAGAAAAATCGGCAAAATTCTGCTGAGCACAATGATATATCTCAGTATGTTACTGGATGATTATTACAATAAAAAAAATATTAAGTAAAGGTTTGGCATATGACATTGTCGGAAGCACACCCTTGCTGTACCCTCGGTGAACCCCTTTCGGTGTCGCCCCCACAGCACCACAGCTGGGCTGACTGAACTCATTTACATCTTCAAATTAAACACCAAGAACATTCCAACTGCTGTAACTTTTAAAACATCAATCTCTCGTAAAATTTCTACGAGTCCAAATTTGCTTGAATTTTTATGCTGTTTCAGAAAAGTCCACACAGAAACATTTATTTTAAATTCACGTGTCACCAGAAAACTGAGAACTCTGAATAATTTGAACTTAAAGCTTATAAAACATTATTTCATATTAAGACATTACAATAAAAAACTAATCAATTTATATTGCATCCAGACACTTACATTTAGAAAGTGGGTTTTATAGGTAATATTCTGTTCAGCAAAATTATAACACTTAAATTAATTAACCAAAAGACTTTTCTTAAACGATCATTAGGCTTAAAACAACAAATACTGAAGTCTTACTAAAACAATATTCCTGAAACTTTCAATTGCATAACAACTAGAAATTTAATTATCTACAGGCACTAGACTTGCATAGACTAAAGCTGGGTGGCGGGCAACACTCTGGAGCTTCTGAGTTTAATAAAGGCATCATATGCACTGCCCTACACATAATCGACTCTAGGCTGACCAGCTCTTGGTCCTGGAGTGTCGGTAACACTGGCTAGCACCATTTATTCAATATAAACACCAACATGGACTCAAATAAAAAATCACAGAAAACATACAACTGACTTACATTGAAAAAGTTTACCCCAAGCGCAGGCTGGTCACTTCACATTATGGAAAATAATTTATCAACGAATTATTTTAATGAACACCTGTTTACCATAACCTATAAAAAATGTGTAACAGAATTAACTTTTAATAATTCTAAATACAGTTTCTGCTTTGTTAGGACAAAAATAATAACAAACTAAATAATTAGGAACTCAAGAAAATTTTTGAAGCACCCCACAAATACTGCAATTGGAACTTGCTGTAAACCACATTTCATTATAGAAACAGATGTAAAAAAATCTCGAGCCATGTTCTGAAATGGACAACACGTATTTACCTTGACCCAGTTCAGCTTCTTCAATGGAACCAGAGCTATCTCGATCGTAGGCTCTGAATGTTGCAAGCCACTGGTTAATATAATTATACAACAAAGCAAATTCATTGAGACCAATAGTACCAGTTTTATCACTGTCAAACATGCCTGCAACAAATAAACAAAAACCATATTTATTTAACTGTCACTCATGTATTATATTTTATAGGTAATATTAAGCACCCTTTACATAATAACGTTAAAATCAGGAAAATTTTCTACTTTACGGTAATTTATGTCATCTAAATGAGCTAAGAGTCAATTCAAAAAGCACTGCAAATGGACACTGTAAACTGAAGTTCAAAGTACAGGCGTGAGTGAGAAAGAGTAAGATATTTTTGGTCATCGCTTAATATCGAGGTCTTAGCACTGGTGAAGAGTGACATGAGTTGAGTATGGAGCAGCGCCGGAATGAAAAAAAGGGGGGGGGGGGGGAGGAAACGGGAGATCCCGCAGAAAACCCGCTGACCAATGGCATCGTCCGGCACAATTCCTACATGTGAAAATCTGGGGACTGACCCCACCGGGAATCGAACCCGGATCACCTTGGTGGGAGGCGAATGGTCTTACCATTCGGCCACTGCGGCCCCAAAAGTAAAGGCGTTTGTCACAATATTCTAAGCTAAATCATTTCTGCATTACATTTACAATAATTTCAATTTATAATGCAGATACATACAATACAACACTTATAATTTAAATGTACAAATTTCCATTAGAAAAATGTTAACTACACGGTAATACTAAAACAGTATTCATTAAATGTAATTTTGGCTTCCGAACATAGAGCTGCGTCGTGCTGGTATCTTGTACCGACGTTTCGCCGCACATTGCAGCAGGTATCATCAGGGTGTCTCGATCAAGACTGAAAGCCAGGATTTTTTTCCTAACCTACCCTAATCTAATGTGTTATTGTGGAGGTCCAGGGAAGGAATGGGACCTACGTACATCTCAGGGCTGAGCCCCATGCGCCTACGAGGGATTTCATGCAAGGGAGCATGCATCACGGCAGAGATGGATTGGGCAGATATGGCCACAATTGGGGCCATGGCTACCTCCCTAAGTGTACCTAAAGCCAGGGGCTGGAGGAGGCTCTCATATAGTGACCTGAGGGCACCTTGCCTGTGATTGGCTGTCCAAGGGGTCAATAGGAGTTCAGGGGGCTCCTGATTGGTTCCCTAGGCTACCAATCACTGAAGCTCTCTAGTGATTAGTTGGAGTGACAGCCAAAAATATATTATGCTCTGGCTTGTCATTTGGCCGATGTTCATGCCCCTATTTTTGAAAAGTGGTCCCCAGGTTCAACTTAGCTAGTAACCATCATCTCTATTGATGTTAGCTGGATGTTTCATTATTTTTATTGCCTCTCGAATTGTTCTTGTCTTGTAAATTCTGATGTTGGCTATTGACTCAAACAGGCTGAATTCTACCCTATGCTTGGTGGTTGATGAATGTTCGGCTATTGCTGATCTGTGAGTTACCTGTCTGTAGTCGTGAATATGTTCCTTGATTCGTGTAACTATTCTTCAACCAGTTTGTTCTACACACACTAGACCACAGAAAACCTGGTATAGGCTATTCACTATAAACTGAGCCCTCAGCAGAACTTGTAATTAAAAAAATATGTTTTATTGGGCCAACAGAGTTAACTTTTGAAAGTGTTGAAACGTTTACACTGGTTTTTAGTAACATGAAAGTTTTCATATTAAAAATAGTCAAGATGGCTACAAAACGGTTGAAAGAAAACATTATGCAGTGTTCACTTTGTCGTGAACGGCCTATATTTTGTAGACTCCTGCAAGCTGTTCAGCTAGAGTGTTGTCTTTGACCGATGAGAGGATGGTTACCAGATTTTTTATCAGCTTATGTATGGAGTAAATTTCATGTTTCCTTAGGACTCTGCTTATAAGGCTGGATACTCCTTGTACATATGAAAGGGCAGCTATGTTCTTCAGTTTTTCTTTTTTCTCTGCTACTGGTGATTTATTGATAATCCAGTTTATGTATTTTTTCTTGCATCCATTTTCCTGTAGTGCTGTGGTCAGATGACTGACTTCTTCATGTAAAGTGGATACTTCACTGATCAGGGTTGATATGACCATTCATTTTTGAGCACGTGGGTGATGCATGGAGATATCAATCTGTGTGAGGAGGTTTGCGGTAGACACTGTCCTAGTCGGCCATCTGGATACTTCGTTACCAGGACATCCAGGAAAGGCAGTCTCCCATCTTTTCCAGTTCCATTGTGAAGTCAATGTTGCCATGCAAGCTGTTAAGGTGTTCGAGAAAGAGAGTAAGTTTTTCTCCACCATGGCTCCAAATTACAAAAGCGTTGTCCACATACCTAAACCAGTGCTTAGGTTTATATTGACTGGAAGCTACTGATTTTTCTTCAAAGGCTATCATGATAATGTTGGCAAGTAGTGGACACAATGGTGAGCCCATGGGAGTGCCTTCGATCTGGAGATAGGTCTTGTTTATGTGTGAGAATAATGTACAAGTGACTGAGTGTTCTACAAGCTGGACTGTTTGTTTTCCTGTTGGATCTTGATTCGGTGGGCTTGAAGTATTTGGATAGTCTCAGGAACTGGTACTCTGGTAAACAGTGAGACCACATTGAAACTGACCAGGATGTCTTCTTTGTCTATTTGGATCTGTTGAATGATTTCCACAAGTGAGCTGAGTTCTTGATGTGAGACTTGGGGGTTGGCAGAATCGACAACAGATAATTGTTGAGGTATCGGGCTAATACATGTGTGGGTGAGCAGATGGCACTGACAATTGGTTGTAAAGGAATGTCAGTTTTGTGGATCTTCAGAAGGCCGTAAAATAATGAGAGTTTCAGCATCTCTGATGAGATGTTTCTTGGTTTCCTCTGGAAGTGATGACTTAGTAATCAGTTTCTTGGTCTTGAATTCCATTTTCCTGACAGGGTTACATTTGGTGGCTTGGTATGCTGGATCAGTTAGTAGACTGGTGATCTTAGCTTCATTATCTTCTTTGTTCATTTTTATTGTCCTATTTCACTTGTCAGCTTTAAGTATCCAGATGTCCTTGTTGCTGCCCCGAGTGTTACAGAATGGAACAAGATCCCTTGCCAACTCAATGTGCGATCAAACCAGCCAATAGTGTTAGTACTTAAAATTAACTTGATAGCCTTAACAATCTTACATCTTGGGAGGATTAGAAAAACATTCAAAAAGTGGCGATTAGCAGAAATTATTGATCCTGTTCATTTTATGACCTTCATTAGCATTTTGTGACACAATGTGAAGGTAAGTCAAAATTTCATTCTTATATAATTCAATGTTCTAAACATCAAATGATTAATCACTTGAATACATTATTGTAAAGTTGGTACCCGAAGTCCAAAACAACACAAAGTCAACAATCTAAGGCCACATAGAATATATGCAGTCTCCAGCTGGGCAGTTAAGTAAACCCACATAGTCTCCCCTTTAACTAAGCAAGCCCTGCAAATAAAGAAAGTTCAGCACTCACCACACTTCCCCACATTCCAAACAATATGTCGCTTAAGCAAAATGATGCACTTTGCTTCAGTACCGCAATCATAATCACCTATTTAACAGCCACTTATAACATACGTCCACAGGCATACTTGAGGGCATATACAAACTTAGTTCATTGTGTTACAATCCACACAATGTCCAAAATGCCTGTAGAACGAACCCAAACCACACGTTACGAGACCACGACTTCCTCAACTATAGTGATAAAGAAGAATGACCTATTGACGCATGCCACAAGACAAATGGTACCAACACCTTCTTCAACAATGGTCTTCTTCACTAGCTATACGGCCAAGAGGGTATACCCGTGACGAAATCACCGCCAACCTTACAAGGTATTTATTTTTCAACATTGCATGTTTTGTTGACGACTGAGAGGAAATGTGAAAAAAATTGTTTGGAACCATATTAAGGCAAGCAGAAGTGTTGTAAACACACCAGAAAAAAAGGTTTGCAACAGTTGCCATTGAGCAAAATACCGTCATGGGGTCGTACATTACGGTAGAAAAAAAGAAAAGCAAGAATAATGCAGTTGCAGAAATATGGGCCAACTCATAACCAGGTACAAATGCATCCAGTATCCCCGGTATTAACCTCTCTTGAAAACAAGCACATTTTAACTGGTGGTGCTAAAGTAAAAATTAGCAAAGACAAGGATAAAGGCAGTGCTAAATGTAACTTCTTGAAGCCAGAAGAATACTGGATGCAGTTCGGTATGATGACAAATTGTTTTCAGGACTGGGGAAAACAATACAGCCAAGTGAAGTTGATGTATCTATTATGAAGTTCTCTGATATTGATGATGACTACAAGTGGACTATGATGTGAGTCTTCTGACACATCAGACTGCAGAAGAAGAATCAAGAAATATCATGTATGTATCAAATAGGCCTGCCTGTTCAGCAGTATAATAAAAATAATAGAGGCCCCAAATATGATCGGCACTAGAATCCAGTTTCAGTTCACCAACCAAATATGTGGAAGTTAAGAAAGAAAATTAGATTGAATCTGGCACCATTGTAAAATTTTTGTTAATTTTATACTACATACTTGTGTGTCATTAACGTTGCAATTGTTCAGTTTCTTTATAATTATTACTAAAAATTATAGTAACTTGCATTTCATCTAGCATTTTCAACATAAATTTTATAGTCAACACCATTATTTTACATCCTAAACATTAATTTAAAAATGTCTATGTATTTATTATGACCATGTTAAATATATCTTTTTTTTTATACTAGCATCATTATTTACTGCCTTTTGGACAAAAGTTGAAAAAAAAATTACAAAATTTAATAAACCCAACGTTTTACAAGAATTGGTTGATTCACAAGCTCAGAGTCAATAAGGATAACACTTTCATGATAAGCCGACTTTCTTATTTTTATGGATGGTCGGTGGGTGGTAGAGCCTGAACTAGCAATAAATACAAACTAAATTTGTTGAAAGTATAAACTAAAAATAATACACCCAAATGAATGGTTATAATGCTCAACCTGTATTAAATAAGGTCTATTAATATAACAATTAATTACGTACTTTGCATGTCAACTAAAGCAAACTTTGTAATTTTGGTTGGGCCAATTTAGTAAAATTGTTTAATGAACAGTAATGTAAACTTACTTATAAATTTACAGTCTCATTTTCAGAAAAGGCACAGGAGTCTCCCAGACAGAATATTAAGGCTATGATCTTTCATTTATTTCAAACAATTACAAATAACTCAAATACTTTTTAACCAAATGCTTTGAAAAAATTTGAGACTGTGCTCAGTCATACAATACACAATCCTGCCAGAGCTTTTTTTTTTTCTTAAATAATGTACCGTTTGTTAGTAAAAAAAATTTCCTACATTTTGGCTTATTTTGACAGCAAAATTCATAAAATTTCAAAGGCAAATATCTAAACATCCGTTTGGTGAATTGCAACAGAAATTTTCTGATACAAACAATGATATATAAGAGTTAAAACAGTCAGAATAAATTTTTGATATATTTATAAATTTCCCTTTAAAAAAATATTTTTGAGACCACTGCAAAACTAACGAGCGAGGCCTTAAAGGGCAGTTATTTACAACTGCCATAAGCTTAATTGACATTATTAGAAAATGTGCAGTTGATTGCCTATGTAAAATAATACCTTTACTAAATCGTGACAAGTGATATTTGCACTAATGCTTATCTGAGTGATGAAGTTATAAATTATTTAAGGTATCAAGTTTCACAGTTTATTAAAATATAATATACATTTTTCCTATCCTAAGAGTATTTGCTAATTTTAAATACAACTTCCCACCTGCAATTTTTCACTTAACTATTTTCTTATTTTAATCATGGTAATAAAATAACCATTTTGGTACGTAACAACACTTGTTATGGGAAAGAAATCTAAGGCAATATAGCACATAATATCCTCAAACATACCACTAAGCTAATACACTTTATATGAATGACATTCTCAGACTCACCAATCATCAGCTGACAAACTGCATCACTGAAATGTTTGCCCTGTCCATTCACAAGAGCTGCTTGCAGTTCTTTGCTGGTTATCTTGCCTGAGTTGTCTCTGTCAACTGCACGGAACCATTGCTCTACCTCAGGGCTGACTGCCACAGGCTGTTGTCCTTGGCCACTATAATATGATTGGCCACCTGGCTGACCTCCATACCCCATCTCCTATGTACACATATCATGAACTACCATTAATCTGTTTGTCACAAAATAATTGTTTAGCCATATATTTTTATCTCATGTAGAATGCTAACAAAAAATGTATCATGATTACATCAAACAAATTATATTTTGAGAATCTTATAACTCTCGTGCACAAAGAGACAGTGTGTGCTGTATGACAAGATTGGCAAAAAAGGCCATGATTTTGGCAATTAAGAACTGGTTTGTCAACAATTTATTTTCCTTTCAGTTCTTCCTTCGAAACTATTTTCGTAATGGCATATTTGATAATACAAATAAAACTTACGCTTTAGCTGTCTAATATTGTCATATTTCAGCAAACATAAGTCTGTTATAATGGCATATTTAATAATACTGCTAAAACTTCACCTTTGGCTGTTTGATACTGTCATATTTCAGTAAACATAAGATTGTTATATTTAAAGTAATACTCCCAAATAGGCTATATTAAAGGGTTTGGTTTTTATAGTGACATTATTTGTATTGAAATTACTTTGATTTTTAATAACAAACAATATAAAAAATTCTATGAGACATCTACAGATTTAACTTTACACAATAATTTTCAAACCTGGTTAAAAACCTGACCAAAAAGTCAGAAAGTAAACCTGTTTCATCAATCACTACTGTAGCATTATTTTAACCGCTGGAACATAACATACACAAAGTGCATTGCTTTCTGTTTTTTTTTTGCACATATCTACTTTCAAGACCATTAATTCAACTTTCTCTTTCATTTTTATGTAGTATCAAAAAAATTCAGTTGAGATAATGTGCTGGTTCTGGAGTCAGTATAACTGACTGAGTGAAATACAATATAAATATTATATTTTATTATATAACAAACTGCCTTCTTAACTAAAAAATTTTTGTTTTATTTATACTAAACAGTTAAATTAAAAGCTTAAAGCATATTTAAAGTTACATCCTTTCTATTCTTCAAAAGAATATTTCATGATTATATTATTGTTATCGTTATCTTGACTTGCACATTAATATGTGGATTTATGTGTGTTTTACCAGCCATCAAAATAGTTTATCTGAATACTGTATTTTTAGCATAAATGCAATAATGATGTATGTGTAATTGATGCAAGCAGGGACCATGGAGGGGGGTTAAGGTAACTAAATTTGACCAGTGAAAAGTCACGATACCAATACTGCGCTGCATAGGAACATTGCAAAGCAGTTACCCGACAGGCGCCACACAGTTAGCTGGACAACTGGGACTCAGTAGAGCACGTCTTGATACACAGGGCCATACGGCTGATCTCCCGGAGTTCATTCAATGCTCTCCTGCTCAGACCCATTATACACCAGGGAGTTTCACGCATTCCCCACATGAACACACTAGAAAATGCACTCGCCAGACATATCAGGGTACCTGAACGAAGCACACTGAGAAAACACTTGGGAAGGTTGTATGGGCTGCAATGAGAACACTCTGTGTATCGTGACACAGCAAGTCAATAAATAAACACGAGTGGGCTGTGATTATTATTAACAAACAACTACATCATCACTCCACATATAGCAGAACACTACGAAGACTGTGAATTATGCGAACTCGGACCTAGTCTATCCACAGTGCAGAATGGAAAAACAAGGTCCCAGAGGTGTCAAAATTAAATTAATTAGAAGCAAAACCCCTGGGTGCATCATGAGTCGCAGGGAGTAAGGTATTCTTCCCTGACAGCGAACAACATGAGGATGGTGCCCGGAGCGACCTATGTGCCTGCCTCTTAGCGCCGCGTACCGCCAACTGACGAGCCCTTCTCAGGTACCAGATAGCGAGCCTGTCAGTGAAGTGAAAAGCACATCGGAAACACAAGAACACTTAAACAAACAAGAACAATGCACTACAATCCTTGGAAACCATTAGACTTGATGATTACTGTCTAAAAATTATTCTGGGAAAATTCCATATTAAATTTCAATAAGTACGGAACTTTCATAAAATTGGCAAAAATTAATCATTACTGCAATGGGTGTTGCATATGAAAATAAAACGTGAAAACAAACACTAACATTGAGCACAAGGTTGATTAATTACGTACTTAACAATTTGGTTTGAAAATAAATGTGTGGTAAATGTTTGCAGCTTAGGCGAGTCCATGTTGATACGTGGGTGCACAGATGTTTCCACGGTACTTATAGGTTAAACCTGATATTTAATTCATTCAAACATTTCAGAGGAAAACAAGGTCACCCTTGGCCTTCTATTAATATTTCCACTTAGCAGTACTACCCCACAATACTTTGCACTAAAAGAAATGCCCAATTTGTGTCCTTGGGGACTGCACACTAAATTACACTCAATCACTCTTTACAGGCATAATGGGGCATATTCGTACCAATTGATATTCATTTTTGAGGGCTGGGCGTGTAGGCATACTATGAACTTTGTCAGGGGCAGAATCTGGACACCATTACCTCGTGTGTCATTCGGGAGGGCACATTCTTATACGCCTTGTAGGTACTTCTTAGCTGCTCCATTCTGTAGTAGTTGGTGTGGTACATACAGCGGGATGTAGCAAGGTAGGCACGGCATGGCCCCCATCAACTCTCCCTTCAGAGCTGTTTACATCCTGACACTATTGTCTTCTTACCTGTAGCAACAGCGGTTCTGTAGGATTGCCAGCCGCTGTTGGAGTTGGTACGGCCACTGCCAAGGCTGTTACTTATTCGCCGGCCCTGTTGCTGTCTAGGTCATGCGCATAGGCGTAGCACACTGGGTACACCTTGCAACTCTGTCGCCCTGAGGGATACTGAAGCAGCAGGCCTCTTCCGTCTGGCAGATCTTCGCCGAGGTTCTGCGTTACCATAAAGTGGCTATTAAGGCACCCGCGGAACAGACTCCTGGTCAGACGTGGTGAGGAGGGGCGGCTGGTCTGGTCTCTCCCCATCCTCACATGTTACCACCGTCGGGAGTATCACCAATGGCAAACTCACCGAGAACTTGCTGGTAACACACCACAGAGGTGCTGCTGGCTTTTCTCTTGGGTTTGGCTTGAACAAGCAGTAGTCCTATACTGGCTACCTCTGGTGCTTATTCGCAGGGTGGGCACCGGGCCTCTCGGTAGTTGGTGTCCAGCGCTAGGCGTCAGAAAGCATACGGTTGTGGTGATGGGCATCCTACACCACACCAGCTGGAGGAATTGTCGAGTATTGGGAGTGCCTCGACCCTTCTTCACAGGTGTCCGCAGACTCATAATGGTAGTAGTTTTCTGGTGGCAGCAGTGTCACAGCGGCGGCCTCGACATTGATGTTATCAGGGACGAGTCACAGATCATCTCTATGTATTTTTGTTATCCACCCACTGCCTCGCCGGATCAGATAACTAGTCTGGTAACATGTCCGGATAACCTTGTGCAGACTGCACCATCTTGCACTAAAGTTGGCACAAAAGTTCTTTTTTCTGATAAATAGGGGACACGTTTTAGAATAAACCCGTTGCCCTGGTTGGAGGTGGGTTGGAGAGTGAAGTGCTCTTAAGCCATTGTTGTGCATATTGATGCTGTTTGGCTCTTATTGTATCACGTCTCGCTTGATAACTCACTGGCACATTGTTCTCTTCAGCAGCCTGGGTACACTGGTACTCACTGGGCAGCTTCAAATTACACCCCAGCAAGGCAGTAGCAGGTGACTGCTCTGTTGCGATGTTTATCTGGCAGCACAACGTGAACAGGGCTGCGGGCAGAAGGTTGGCCCAGCTTCCATATTTCTCTCCGACACGGAGTCGGAGCTGCGTCATTAAGTCTTGGGTACAAAGTTCCATGGGTTAGAATGGAAATGGTACACAGCCGTGTTCTGATGGTATACACCCCCAATTGTCACATTCATACTGCAGTTAAATTGAGACCCATTGTCTACAAGCAGTACCTTCGGGTAGCCCCACCTAGTGTAGAACTTGGTGTCCAATATGTGGATAAGTGTTTTGCTCTTGTGCTCGGGACATCGTAATAGGCTTCTATCCACCTCAGTCAGTTACGACTATAATGAAGTGCTTCCTGCCAATGGAGTGGGTTAAGGCTCCAGAATATATTAATAGTACCAAATTTAAAGGTCTGACAGGCAGGCATGGTTGCTGCTGTTGGCCATCAGCGCATCAATAAAACCTGCTACATGTATCACAAGAACGGACATACTTCCTCACTGCTCTGGTAATCTGTGCTGATGTTTCTAAGTGTTTGGCACACCCGTCGATATCCAGCAAAATGCCTGTTGTGGGCATGTCGGAGCAAATAATCCTGTTCGCTCAGGGGCACAAACAGCTTTCATGACATACCTCACAAGGAAAGGTGTGACTAACACATACGTTGATTACTCTCCAGTGGCTCACCACTTCCTTTTTGCACTCTTGCCTACGCTGTTGACAGAAAGCGCAGTCATAGACAACGTTGATTCATGCCTCCCTCTCTTCAGTGGTCAGAGGACATAACAGCATGATTTTCTTTGAACGTGGTCTAGAAGACAGAATGTCTTCCCACTCCACCTCTTGACGTGCAATGACATTAGCGCAAGGGTGGCGTAACAGCGCATCAGACAACTGATTGTCGTTCCCTGCTTTGTGCTTGAATTCTAAGTCATACCCCTGGAGAGTCACAAACCCCCTTGCGAGCATACTCTTTGACTCGCACAGAGACTGCAGCTATACTAGGCTGCAGCTGTCAGTTCGCAGTATAAACCTCTTGTATTCCAGATTGGCACTGTAACATTTCGTCACCCAGACAACCACCAAGCTTTGCTGCTTGTCAATATGATACAGTCGCTCTGTCTGCTAACTTTGCACATAAATAACCAATTAAGCGCAACTCGTAGTGGTCGCCATACAGGTATAGCACCGCACAAATTTCTTGTTGACTTAGGTCCGTCTCAAGGATCAGTGGGTGATGACAGTCACAGTGCGCCAGTGCACTGAGTAAACACAGTTTTAATGTTCAGGTATGCTTGGTTTGCTTCCACAGTCCAAATTAAATATTTTTGAGGTGACAGTAGTGCGGTTAGCTGTGTTGATATCGTCACGAAGTTCTGAATGTGCTCACCCAGCCAACTGATTACACCGAAATTTTTCCGGAGTTGTTTTTGGGTAATTGGCAGTTGGCATTCCTCCACACGGCGCAAATGTTCGGCATTGGGCTCTATACCCCTCTTGCTTACGATTTGTCCCAAAAATCCAATATTGGTTCTCCAATTGTGGCATTTTGGTACTGCACAGGTAAGCCCACTGATGGCCAATTGCTCCAAAAAGAGAAATAAGTGGGTGTGTTACTCCTCCAGCACGTTATCAAAGTAAGCTAATGCAAACTCGCCAACCAGGCCACTCAGCACCTGTAACATCATAGTCTGTAACATCATAGTCTGCAACATTGCAGGCGCCCCTTTTAATCTGAATGGCATAGCACAGAACTGAAAGTAACTAGCATCGAGAGTGTGAATACAGTTTTCTCCCAACCATCCTGCCGCACTGCCACTTGCCAATAACCGCTTCGCATATATAGGGAAAAGAAAATCTTGGCATGGCCAATGGTGGAAAGGATATTATTCACGCTGATGTACAGTGGTACCAAATTTTCTGTAGCGCGGTTTACGCTACGCAGATCGATGCAAAAGTGCAAGATGCCACCTTTCTTTGGTGCAAAGACGATCGAGTTGTAGCGGCTATTCGTCGGCTTTATTACTCCATCAGCAAACATCTACTGTATTTTTTTGTTGTTTAATGACATTGTTCTAATGTGGTAAACAACGCGTAGGAGGTGTTTAGATCAGCTCCTGTGTAATTAAACCAACAGGATTTTCCGTCACCATGGTGCACTTCAGTATGTCATTGGTGCAAACACCTATTGCCATTATGACCAAAAGGCACTAAAAAGCAGCTTGATAAATTGGAGCAACTTCACAAGAAATTTCCTCAAACTTAACTGTAGGTGCACAATTGTTTAGTTTCAGTTCTGTACTGTATGTTGTTCTGCATAAATGGTGCCAAAGTGTATCTGTCCAGCCGCGGGCTCAACCACTGTTTTCTGCTCCGTGAGCCAATGCAGGCCCAGTGCCGCATCCTCTCTTAACATTTGTGTTACCAAGGCTGATGAGGTAGTTTCTATATTACGACAGCAGTGCAATAGTTTGACATTTAGCACCTTCCACCGCTAATCAAACAGAATAATTAACAGGTGTGATTTTCTTTGGATGGACAAATTCTGGCTGAACAAAACTGTGTAAAACAAGTGCATCAATGAATGCCTAGCAATGGAGTTAATTTATACTGACTAATGTTTTAATTTAAGGGATTATGATTATTATAAGTTTTATTTAGGAGAGCATGCTGTGGGGTCTGGATCGTTGTGTTTACATCTACACTAGGGTGGGCAGTGATATTTGAATCCCACGACTCCTATCGGTAATTTCCCAGCTCGGATCATGTTGCGGCCTTTACAGTAATGACATACGAATTTAGACGGTTGGCTGTAGTCCAGCTATGTCCTGACTTGTTTGCACGTTACTCTTATTTGTATCACTCTCATATCGGGTAGTCCTTCGGCGATGTTGCTCCCCATCACCTGCTGTAGTTGGTGGTCTTGCAGGAGGTTGCACTGTTGCCGGATGTTTCCTCGTGGCATTCCAGCATTGCGTTGTCAGTGGTTCTAGCGAGTCTCATTTAGGCTTTCTGTCGACACACAGAGGCCACTCATCTTCTCCTACTCTGTATTTCTGTAGATGGTAGGCGTGGTTATACAGTAAAGCCTTTGGGTCTTCGCTTTTCAATCTGGCAAATCTAGGCACTTGAACACTAGTCTGCATAACCGGTCCCACATTCAGTCAGTGCAGCGTCGAAAGGAAGCAAGACGTGCTAGTGAAGGCAGGTGGTATTGTTACATTTTGAAATATTGTCACGGTTGGCTGAGGTGTCACAAGTACCGCAGACAATGTGATTCTCGAGGCAAGATTTTGTGGTTCCAGTGGGACACAAGGTAACCACAGTGTGGTAACAATGCAGCAGAAACACAAGAACCAATTTCCCAAGATTGTTTAACACTCCTCTGCCACAAGGCATTCAGCGTGTGCGGCTTGCCTGCTGTATTTATCCTACAGTGTCGCGGGATTGTTTACTCAACAGCACAGTCATAGACAGTAAACCACGTCACTCCCAGTGTTTTCACAAAGTTCAGACATGGATACTGCATTATTCAGGGTACAATTATGCTGCTCATCACAGGACATTGCATCACCGGTGGCAGTCGCCTTAATGCTACACAGATCACACAGAAAAAGTCCCATGAGCATTCTGACCACTTCCACTGCTAATAAGCAACCCACATCAAATTTTGCTGCGCACTGAAAAGTGCACTGTCCTTGATGCAAGTACACAAAACTATTGTACACAACACCCTTGTAGGCCTACATGTCACTGTATTGGAGTTCATTTTTAGGAAATGAAATTTGTATAGCAAACGAACATACAACTGCGGTCGGGAATGTCTAGCTGTTCGAGTCTGGCTTACGTAACCCACAATGATAGCACATCAGTGCAGGGGCACGTTCAGACACTGCCTTCAGTACAACATTGCAGTTGTTGCAGAAATGATTCTGTGTGAGACAGATCTGTTGCAACAGCTTCACATGGCATTTATGTTCTAGGTAATCATGTTTCTGTTCAAGGCAGTCATTGCACATGTGGGTGATGGCACTGTACCAGTCATGGTAGGCCATAGCGCGGTTGTATGACATGGGTGATCAGTTGATTTTTTGAGTTTACCAACATCATCGCAGTAGACTCCCTTCGTGTGGTGCAGGAGGGAAGGTAACTCCGGCAATCGTCACTCTTCCTCACACTAAGTGGCGGTGGAGGGGAGAGATTACCTTGATGCGCTATCATATGACCACCCTTGCTAGTTGGTAGGGATGTGTGAGGGTGGGTGTTGGAATTTGGCCTCAAGATGGCCACATTAGAGCACACTCCACTTTGTTCCCAACAACAGCATCCACACAGTCTTGCCACACTGGGATGTCCATACATGCACTGCAGACTGCACAAATATTGTAATACACCAATTGAAGCTAAATTGAAGTAACACGGAAAGGCAAAAAACAATAAACGAGACCAACAAATTAGAAAAAGCACTCGCCAGAGCTACCCACACAAAACATACTCAGAAAACACATTGTATGATTGTACGGGTTGCAATGCCCCGCGCCCTTAAGTGCCAAGACACCACAAGTCAATAAATAAACATGAGTAAGCAAGTATATAATTACTATTAACAAACAACTATATTGTTATTCCATACACAGCAGAACACTATGGTAGAGGCTTACGCAGATTCAGACCTAGCCCATCCGATGTGCAACAAGGAAAAAGAAATGCCCGGAGGCACAAAAATAAATTACGTAAAAGTTAAATCCCTGAACGAGTCATGAGCCACAGAGATTGAGGGGTTAACATGGGTACAGAAATTACCGGTACTTTTTGAAAATGTTCCAGCAGATAAAAAACTATTGTAAATTAACGTGGTGGAGGACAAAGTGAGGATGGTGACCAGAGCGACCTATGTCGAACTATTGTTTTACACTGTGCACCGCCAACTGACAAGCCCATAGCAGACACCAGACAGCAAGCCTACTAGTGGTGTGAAAAGCTTGTCTCAAACACAAGAACAAAGCACTAGAATCCTTGGAAATAATTAGACGTGATGATTAATTTTTTAAAATGCCTTGGGGAAAATTCAACATAGGTCTAAAATTTCAATAATTATGCAACTTCTATAAAATTTGTAAAAATGAATCATTAATACAACAGGAGTTGCACACAGCAATAAAACATTAAAACAAACACCAAAATTTTGCACAAGGTTTACTAATTAAATTTTTTTAAATTTAGTTTGAAAATAAATGTGTGGTAAACGTTTGCTGCTTGGGTGAGTCCAGGTTGACACGTGGGCACACGGGTGTTTCCACGCTACATAGCCTACAGGCTAAACCTGAAATTTAAATTATAAAGACTTTTCAGAGGAAAAAGAGGTCAACCCTGGCTTTCTATGTTGATTTCCACTTGACTACACAACCCCACATTACACTGAACTAAAATAAATGCCCAATTTGTGTCCTTCTGGACTGCATATCGAGTTACATGGAATCACACTTTATGGGCATAATAGGGCATATTTCTACCAATGCATACACATTTATATAAGCTGAGCTACACAGGCACACAATGCACTTTACCAAGGGTGGCATCTGGATGCAGCTGCCTCGTGTCCCACCAGAGGGCGCATTCCCAAATGTGCTGTGGGTACTTCTTACCTGCCCCGTCTGCAACAGCTAGTGCAGTGCACATGATGGGCTGTAGTGAGGCAGGCGCAGCATGGCCCACACCATAATATGTATACTTGTTTGTGTAATTGTGTTTTTTCTAATGACAATATTCACACCCATCATGTTATGGTAATTTATAATGGGTTTACAGAATGTGTGAATGAATGAATAAATAAATAATGGAAATCGTAAATTGGACGAAGATACGACCAATGTTGAAATACACTGCTGCAGTGAGTGGGACCCACACATGGAGTGCAGGTGCAGTTAAAAGAAGGGCAGCGAGATTGCTCAAGGGTAAATGGCAGAGACAGAGGCAAGTTGGTAAAGATGCAATTTTTGGCCAACCCTGATATTAATAATGATTATGATTATGACAGTGATGAAGAAGATGATAACTTCACATGCAATTGGGCACATACCCAATGGTAAGCTGCACCTATTCCTTATTTAAATCACCTACCAAATCCCTCCTAAAGCATCCAATCCCCCTCACCATCACCAACTCCCCGACAGTAAATTCCCTTCCCTGACCTAAGCATAGACTGCCTACTCCGCTCTGAACTGCTTCACAGCTTCTGAATCTTCTCATTATTATTTCCACTTCCTCTATACTCTGTCTTCCTTTACAAGCAACCTACTTTACACCATCTTCTCTCTGCATTCACCACCTTGTACATGAGCCATTCCATCTCAATTCAGGCAGTCGGCAAGAAAATATGTCAGGTCACTATCACGGATTTGCTTTTTTTTTATTTTATTTAAAAACTGCCTCAATGAGCACTGCTCCTTAAAGAGGCTATACATAAAAACACTATTGACAGCATTACTTTACAATACTAACTTTGTCAAAGGAATACAAAAAACCTTAAGACACACAAGTTATATATAATAACAAAATGCTAACATAGGTTCAATCAATTACGTTACACAATTGTTTTTATTTTTACATTTTTATATCCTGTTTATAAAATTGTAATTAATTTATATGTATCATCAAAATATATACTTTTATGATTTATTAACAGTACACATTTTTCCCCTCTGTAACATAAAATAATGTTTATTAGAAAACTAAATCTTTGAACAGTTTGTATTTTTTTTACACTCATTTGGGATTTTGTTATATGTTTGAATTAATACATTTGTTTACAACACAAATACCAATTTTTTTTTAACCAGAGTGCAGACTATGAAAATTATTAGCTTGTCTAGTAATATATTTATGAATATCTTTACTATATGTAAAATTTAAATTACTGTATATTAACTCATGAGTAAGTTCATATATAGGCCCCTACATACATACATGACAAAACAGCCCTTAAAATGCTCAAAGAATGAATCCCAGAAATTTCATAAATTAACTTAGTTGAAGTATAAGCATGAAGCCCATACATTACTTGATAGCTCTATTTTGTAAGATACTCAAGGGAGAGATAATGTTACCTTTATTATTGAATCCCCATATAGAAAGCATATAGGAAAAATGACTATGTATTAAAGAAAAATATATCATCCTCAGTGACTGTATTGGTAATATATTTCTCACTCTACACAATACCCCGATAACTGGGGAAATTTCCTTTTTAATATGATTTACATGTTGTGTCCATGGTAAATGTTCATCAAGATACAGACCTAAAAATTTTACCGAAGTTGCCCTCATTAATTTCTCACTACAAAATAATAGGTTATGATAATCTTGTAATGCAATCATAGTGAGTTTGTGAAATACCACATATTTTGTTTTGTTGACATTTAATGATAATTTATTTAGAGTTAACCATTTTTCAAGTATATATAAATCATGTTGAATGATAATATACAATTGAGCTAATGAGTTTCCCAAATAAATAATATTTGTATCATCTGCAAATAAAATAAGTTTTCCAATTAGTGGTAATGCTGCAATATCATTAATATAAATAATAAATAATATTGGTCCTAAAACCGAACCTTGTGGAACTCCACAGGTAATTTTTAACTTATTACTAGACTTCCCATCAACACTAACATACTGAAATCTATTTGTTAAATAACTTTTGAACCACTCTAGTGGTTTACCTCTGATTCCTATATTTTATAATTTCCCTACTAAAACTTGATGATCAACCGTATTGAATGCCTTTTGGAGATCCAAGAATACTCCAATCACAATCTCTCCAGTATCTAGTGCTCTTTCAATTTGCACAATCACGTCCATAGCTGCATTTAGTGTATCAGACTTAGGCCGAAATCCATATTGATATTTATAAAGCATATTGTGTTTATTCAAAAAGTTGAATAATTGGGATTTTACAAATTTTTCCATAATTTTCTAAATTGTGGGGATAATAGATATAGGATGGTAATTACTTACCATTTGCTTATCACCATTTTTAAATACTGGTATTACCCTTTATATCTTAAATTTGTTAAGGAACCTCCCCCATTTCAAGTGATTTATTTACAAAACATGCAATATGTTTACTTATGGATTTTTTAAAACGAATGAAAAACTTATTTGTTAATAGATCTTCTGTAACATTATTTTTATTTTTTAATATTCCCTATTTCCTGTTCAGTTACTGGTTGCATAAAAAAGGTGTTATTAGCCCAATTAGTACTACCATTAGGTAATTTAATAATATATTTTTAATTTGGCATATTAAGTTTACAAGCCAAATTTGAACCTACTGAAACAAAATACTGATTAAATAAAGATGCAATTTCACTTTTGTTAGTAATACAATCGTGATTATTTCTTATAATACTGTAAGATTGTTCCACTCTGCCTTCTTTCCTCATAACATTATTAATAATTTGCCATGTACCCTTTGTATCATTTTTACATTAGATCAACTTATTTGTAAAATATATATTTTTTAAACTCCTTTTTTGTGCTGTTATATAGTTTCTAAGAGTAGTATATCTGTCTAAGTAATAAAAATTATATTTTGTGTAGTAACTGTGTTACTATTTATGTATCCCCATGGTCCAGCTAAAGGGTTTCAAAGGTAACAGGAAACTGAAGAAGGATGAATGTCGGTGGGGTGCCTCTAGAAAACGTTTTGTTAGCAGTAAGAAATTCTACTCCACTTGGACAAATAGCACGACACCACACTTTTGACAACGCTGAGTTGATGAATATCCAGCAGATATACTGTCTTTAATCAGACACAAATCTTTAAGAAGTTTATTGATATAAGTTACTTATAGCTAAGGAAGGGGTAAACAGTCTACGTATAATTAATTAGATATAGGTATGGTATGTTGGTTTCAATTTTACTTTGAACTTTCTCTTTTCATCCGACTTAAAGTGGAGTAGGCTATAATTACGTATTTTATATATGCATATGTACTATGTTAATGTAGTAATGTATACAGAACTCCCCATTTATAATTCCCAAGGTTTCCCCAAGTTCAGTACGTACCAGTTACGAATTACGTATTCATAGGGACAGAAAATTTTTCAAATTCAATGACATGCAAGTTAGAATCAAATATCCTATGCATACTCAAGCCCCGAACCATTAGTCAACTAGCTGCTACTCAGTAAAGCAGCAGAAAATGAACCAATAAAAGAGGCTTGAGTACGTTTAGGACAATGGATTCTATCATGCAGGTCATTGAATTCACAAAATTGTCCTGTCCCTCCATATTTGCATTTGGAGACCAACAAAACATTTTTGTTAATTGATCACACAGACTCTAGAAAATGTAACAACACACTATCCAACAAAGTGCATTCTGTTAACAAAGGTTAGGACTATAAGCTGACCATTTTCAGATTTTTAAAAAATTTAGTTTTTGAGTAACTGTCAATAAAAAATGGCAATTTTGTCCAATTTTGCAAAATTTAAAATTGCATGTCAATAATTGCAAGCATCCAAGAATTAAAAATTGTTTTTTCTGTAAAACTACTATAATAGGCTACATAGTCCCAGAATTACTTTTTCTAACAATTGATTATTCCATTTAAAAATTTTTTTCGAAAATCCAAAAAACTGAAAAATTTTTTATCAAATCTTTTAGTTTTTCCCCTGAGGGCGTGGTACATAATTCAATGCTAAAAGCACTAATCTATAACTGTAGGTTTCTTGATGCCAATTTGCGAAAAATTAAACAACAGCAATCCTAGACAATAGTTACAGTCAATGTTTTAAACAAAATTTTTTCCAGTGTTACAAACTTCTGAGGCACAATCTCTGACGCCGGAATCTCGTGCATTTAACTGCGGCGCAAGAGATCATGCGTAACGAATCAGTAACTCTGGATAGATATTTACTCATAAAGTTGGTAAATACCATTATCTAGGATTGTCATTGAGTATTTTATCAATATTCGCTTCGGAAAAAGAGTAGAAAACAATTGATGTTTTCAGCATTTATTTATCTACCACGCACTCTTAAATATATTGTCATGGGGCTCATTGGAACTATACCACACTGTTATTCAATACAACAGCTACAAAATAAAAAAATTAATGGAATCCATTACATAGTTTCAAAGTAGGCTACCGCTCATTTTAAAAACATGTGATTTTTTTTCCACTTTTTAAATTTTGGCCAAACTTCAAAATGCTATAACATGGGCAAACATTTTTGGGAGTGAAATCCTTTCAGCATCCTACTTCTTGTCTACACTGGTTGAAACTGCTGTAATTTTTTCAAGCAATTCCATGACGGTCAACTGACATGCCCCTGCCTGAAATGAAATGGCTCACATACATCCTGACCAGCCGTTACACTCTTCTCCTTACCTTCAATGAGTTTCACCCCAGTTCCTTCAACATCACAGATGGCCTGCCTTGCCCTCTCCAATCATCCTTCACCCATCTACATACTCTAACACTGGTTGTAGGCTATCACTGCACTACCGATACCCATTAATACGTTACCCAGCATACCACTCCCTTTAGACATAACTTTCTCTACCTGCCTTCCTAAGATACTCTGCATCATTATGACTAGGAACTTGTATTCTGAAGCTTCCTCTGCCCTCCCTACCTGTATATGTCTATACGTCTAACCTTCTTCCCAGTAAGCCTACCAATATCTGTCTTCTTTGAATATATTTCCATTTTGTTCGCTTCAAAACAGAATCGTATCCTGTCAATGTCATCCTGCAACTTGTTCTCTCCACCCCCTATGCATGAAAAACATAGTCATTGGCAAACATTTTTATTTTGCCACTCAACCCCCATGCCATAAGCATACACAACAAGGGTCCTAGCACGCTTCCGTGGCATACTGGACACAGCCTCCTTCTTGCGATAAAGAACCCCCACTTTTACCCTCTGTGTCTGCCCCCTGAGGAAGTCCCCAATCCATCTGACTTCAGCTTCGTCTACCAGCAACTTATCACCAATTTTCTTACTAACATCATGTGTGGTACCATATTGAACGTTTTCTCGAAATCACTGACGCAGGAATCCACCTGCTTCCCCTCACCAACTGCCTGTACCAAGTCTTCTATAAGCCCATCCAGCTGTGTCTTGCATGAATAACCCTTCTTAAATCCATATTGATAATCCTGTAACCAGTTCTTCTCACTCATAACCTGCACTACATACTCGAACACCAGTCTCTCCAATAACTTCCCAGTATTCAATGTGAGACTCACTGGTCTGTAACTGCCAGATTTCCCTCTATCCTCCCCCTGCTTCCTTCCAATCCTGTGGTAACTTAATCTTCTTCAGATATCTGTGAAATATTACTTCTAGATATTAGACCAACTCTCCCTCGCCAAACTTACGAGCTCTATTTCCTATAGCATCTGGACCCGTTGCCTTGTTACACTTTAATACTTTTACTACCTGTGATTTGTCCAAGGTTTTTGACTATGTAAATTATAACATATTATTAGGAAAATTTAAAGTATCTAGGGATACGAGAAAGGCATATAACTGGATTGCTTCCATCTTATAGGAAAAGAGCATAAAGTAACTTTGTTAGGTTTTGTTCCATTATATTAATGGTTAAAACAATACCATTAATGTGTAACATGAAAATGCCATCCATGGTAATGTAAAAAACATGCTTTTGCTATGTTCACTGCCTACACAAATAGCTTGTTAGATTTCATAAATAACTAATATTAATACATTTCCATAAATGTTTTACAACAATAATATTTTTATAACATTTTAAAGCATCCATGGTAATGTAACATGTCAAAGGTACTCTCCTTACCTACTTGTTTCATCTTTAAAAAGAAACACACAAACAAACCTCACATCCACAAAACCATCTCAGTCAAATTCGGTAGCTGTAGGGGAAACAATGAGAAACTATGGCCTTTGCAAATATAGCTGTACATAGCCAGAATTTATTGTTTTCTTCTGAACATGGTAATATAAATTTTTTTCGTGGACATTGTAATATGCATTGGCAATTCCATGCTAAATGAGAACTGCCTTTTCATGCAACTAAGTTTTAAATAATATCAGTATCATAATATTCATTTTTTTCTAACAAACACTTGCTAAAATTGTTTTTGAACTCCTACTACTGCATTTAAGGACAGCCATGGTAATGTATTTATGTGTTTCACTTTGTTACATAATACTAAGCAGTATGATTGTCACTAATAATGAATGCTAGTTTTATGTGCTATTTAATAGTAAAGCTAGCAAATTTAATTTATTCATGTATAATACCATAAAGACCATGGGACACTGTTTTAGCCACTTTCGTGAGAATCACCAAGGTAATCATTCCTACGATGCCAAATTTTTATTTCTATCTCTCTACCTATATGCCTCATTCCTTCCTTAGTTCTTGCCATCCTGTTGTTCCCCCATTTTGCACGCATCTGCCTGCACTTCCTTATGGTGGATCCCCCCTCCCCGTAATTCTCTTCCGCAGTATAAATGTTCCCGTCATTTCATCAATTATCTTCCTAAATTTACTTCACAAGATCTCTACACTTTCTTTATCAGCCCAATTCTTAACCCTATCCCGTAGAAAAATTTATGTTCCTAGCTTATTTTCTGATGCTGAAGGAGTTGGAATGGTGCTAGCTCACTGATGGACAAGAGAAGGGTTGAAACAATGGTCATGGTGTTTAATGTAGTTTATGAAGAGGTAGATAGGGAAAGCTGAAAGCAAGATTGATGGTGAGGGAGAGTTGGCCAAATATCTAGAGGTAATATTTAAAAGGTCACTGGAAGCTTTTATTTATTTACTGTATTTATTTATTTTAAAGCCCCCGAATACACACAACATATGTGATAGGAGTTAAGTTACCACAGGATTGGAAGGAAGCAGTGGTGGTCACAATTTTCAAGCAGGGGATGGATAGGGAAAGGCCTGGCATCTACAGACCAGTGAGTCTTACATAGAATACTGGAGAAGTACCTACTGGACAGACTGGTTGGCCAGTACGTAAATTAGAGCAGGTTCGGAGAGAGAGAGGGAATTGGTTGCAGGATTATCACTACCGGTATGGATTTAAGAAGGATTACGAGACTCAGCTAACTGGGCTTTTTGAGGACTTGGTACATGCAGCTGATACAGCGAAGCAGGTGAATGTCTGCTTCATTGACTTCGAGAAAACATTTGATAAGGTACCACAAAGGATGTCAATGAGGAAAGTAGATGAATTGCTGGTACGCAAGTTTGTAGTGAGATGGATTGGAGACTAGGTCAGGGGGTGGAGACAGAGGGTGAAAGATGGAGAGATTATATCCTGGGTGCCACAGGGAAACATGCTGGGTCCCTTGTTGTTTATAGTAACTGCAAACAACATGGGTTTCAGGTTGGGTGCCAGAATAATATATTGTTTACCGATGAATATGTTTTATACGCAGAAGTGGGTGGAGGGAACAAGTTGCAGGATAAGATTGACAGGATACAATTGTTGAAACTGAAGAAAACAAAATGAAAATACATGGGAGAAAAACTAAGATAGTTAGGTTAACAAGGAAGAATGTTGGGAGTATGAACATATACAGATATGATAGGTACGAGGATCTTCAGAATACAAGTACCTAGGAATAATGTTGCAGCGTGACTTTGGGTGGAGAAGGCAGGTATAGAGAATGGTCTCTAAAGGGAGAAGGCTCTAGAAATGACGGGAAGGATAGCAAAGGGTGTTAGTGGTGAAGTGGAGAGAAAGACTTACGTTATAAGAAGCAGAAAACAGCAGGATACACAATCTATTGCTTAGGAGGTTGGTGAGAGAATAGAATTTGCTTTCGTAGGAGTTTGTGTAGGTGAGGGGGAAGAGGGGTTGAAAAGTTTAGAAGGGATTTAGTGCATTATTGAGGAAGAGGTTATTGCTTGCCACCAGGTGGTTGCACAACAGCAAAAGTATTATAATTATTTCATGAGAAGATTTAAATGGTGAGGAGCAGAACAGAGGATGCAAGAGAACAATTCTGTGGCTTGGTGCTAAAAAGACCAATGTCATATCATATACTGACTGATGCTGGCCTTTTAGTTCCAAACCACACAATTAATACTATACGCCTGTATAGAGGGCAACAGTGGGAATGCAGAGAGGGTGTGGAGGATATAGCAGGGAAAGCAGCACATGATAGAGAGAACAGCGAGGGAGTGGAATGTACTAAGAAGTTAACGACTTGTGGCAAAACACGACCCCATCATTTTTACAAGGAATATTATTTATAGAAATCTGAGTTCTTGGGACGGATACCTGAATTGTACAAGCCAAAACTTTACTAATTATAATAAATTACGTGTTCACGTGGCCGTTAATGAAGGAATTACATGTACTTCGGAATAATTCCCGAACTATACAGCAAAAGAAATACATGAAAATGACAAACAATAAAAACATTATGTATCTGCATTTATTACAAACGAGGCCTATTTAACTAAACCGGCATTACCTATGTACTTAAAATACAGTACTAACAAAATGCGTTACGTACATTGAATGACATTTGTCACACGATCCAAATTCCTCCCAACTTTCAAAACAACAACAAATATTCACTTGTTTATAGAGTAAGAGCCACCTTAGAAGTACAGGTATGGACACTCACTTTCTATTCTATGCTTTATCTTTGACGCGAATGAGCGAAGTTATTTTAATCAAAACTCTGGTGTTTGGATCTGGTTCAAGTTAAGTAATTTTTTAATATTTGTTCTTTAAAAATTAATGTTAGAAAAATAATTACCAGGACAAGTGTGCTAGTGGCGCCAATCGTTTTCATTCCAATTTACGGATATAAAAGGAACTAATATCAGTCATAAGGGGTCAAAATATTATAGCAGTGTCCAGAACACCTAGGGTGGGATTCATAGTCGTAACTTAAGCAACTTCTTGGTCAAGTCCTTCTCGTATGACGTCACAAATGCCTATTCAATGTCATAAACCTTTCTTAAGAGGTTTCTTAAGCACACAGCCTCGACAAAGACAACCTTATTTTCTAGAGGCTTGAGAGCAGATATTTTTGTTGCATAGTCGCTGCTTGAGAAGGTCGTGTTGCATAAACGTCAAAATTTTTCTTAAATCTGCAAACAAGAAAGTCTTGGCCAAGTTCGCTCGCGAGATGACTTAATACATGAGACAAAGAAAATATAGGTAGTTTTTGATAATGATGAAGTGTGATTCCGTGACTATTTGAATAGGTGATGCAACTTCAGTTGAGTAAACAAATTGCAACAAAAGATATTGTGGTTTTATGTTGATGTAATTAACATGGGATTCATAGACATAACTTAAGCTATGTCTTGTTCAAGTCGCTCTCGTATAACGTCACAAATTCCTAGTCAGTACAAACAAGCTACCAATTTGTTTATTTTGACGTGGCCATATAGCCCAAGAGGATTTAGCGGTGATGTTTACTGGGTAATCGACTTGGATTGCCGGAAGGGCGCCAGTCCGTCTAAATTTGAATTCGCCCGGGCGGACACGGGACTCTTGCACTCAGGGTCGTGTTGGTCGTCGGCCACGTGACTGTCCCTTGTGCTGACCACTTACAGGATAAATCTTACGTTACGCTGGGGAAGAGTATTCTAGGGCTCTCTTCCACGCCCGACACACAAGTAAATACACTTACAAAACAC
>PNEQ01122517.1:0-35634 GCA_003012365.1 Medauroidea extradentata
CGATAAAGAGGTTTACAAAACCACATAAACCAGGTTAATATATAACTTAATGATATGCTCACTCCAAAAAAGTTAAAACAATCATGTGCCTATTAATTAAATTAGGAAGAGTACTAGAGCTTGTTTAACAGACTACTTATGAGAATGAAACATATACATTAGCAAAATTAGGTCTTATGAGAGAATTGTGAAGGCGATTTTGAAAAAAAAAGTTAAATACAGAATACTGTCTTATACTGAAATACTAGCACTCGGACACCATTCTAAATTCACAAGTAAGGAACCAGGCCAGCAGGGATGTTTCAGTTGCTGTGTGAGCAGACTCGTCAAACCACTTCCCCTCCAGTGCCAGTCTCCCCTCCCTGCTGTCGCGCTCGCCCGGCCTCGCCGCGCTTCAGCCATCATCAACAGCAAGCAGCACGACGCAGGCTCCGAACGAACAAAAATACCCAGTTTTCACAAACGATTTCCTTGATATTTAATGTTATGACTACCAACTTTTATGGTACCATTTTGTTCACAAGAATTAGCACTTTTGTCCGATATGCTTAAAAGTTGAATTTTCCTGTTCAGAAAGGAAGGACTAAACAGCCCAATTTTGTGTTTTGAAATTTTTTTTTAAAAATACTCAACATCACGAAATATGAAATTTAAACTTATATATAAAACAAACCATCTTTATTCTCGTATGGTAAAAAAAATCAATTGTGTATCATTAATACTTTAGTTAATAAACGATTGCGAATTGTTATGTGTTTTTGAAGTTTTGAGGTAAGGTCCACAGAACCCTTAAGAGCCAAATTTAGTCACATTTTGTGTCTAAAATAAGGAAAAAAATATCTGGTTCAAATTAAAAATAGAACCATTGGTGATGAAAATTGCGGTAGACCGCGCCCTTTTAAGTTCCAAACGTAGCTCTTAGGATAGAGCATTGCGTGTTAATGTCACCGTTACTGTACCTTCGCTTCCGAGTGTGAAACATGCAGACCAGCGCAAAGTATCTTACCTACGGCAGTTGCAGTGACTTGACTGGTGACATACAACTGTGAGAGAGAACCAGGCTCATTCTTGCGCGTGGGGTCGAGTGCAACTTCAGAGAATAGTAGTCGACTCGCTTCTCCACACGTAATTTGTCTCGCTCTCACCAACTTCGCTTGCAGCCGTGTGCACTGTGCAGCGATACGTTGTGTATAATTGATATTCGCCCAGTTCTTTTTAATTAATCGGAAATTGAATATCCAGGGCAATTATCGATGCGACGTACAAATAGACTGCGTTCACTCTCTTGCGATTGTCTAGGAAGTGAATAATTGTACGCCGCTGGCTGTAATTTCGCCTTCTGTCCAGAGTTTAGTGGCTATATTGGCCGTCTGTGCGAGTTATCATGTCGGTCGCACCCATCACACAATGCAGGCCTTCAATAATTTGATTTCTAGCCGAATATCTATCATACTCTTACATAGTTTATCATTCTGCTTTTTAACGCCTCGTGTAAATATTAATACGGGTTTTTACCCTCGCCGGTTTGCAATGCAACGTCATGAGAAACTTTTGCACCGTGTTATTACTCAAGGATTTGTCGGTGCAACATATGAATTAATTTCACTTGTTACAAAAAATATTTATAATTATATGTAACATCCCTATTGCGTTTGGCGGAGGCCCATGCATTAGTTTAAATAATGATTGTTCATATTCTCTTTACTAAGTTTTCTGTCTAAAAGGCGATCTTCATACACCGTCCACACTCTTCAATTATTTACTCAGTGCTATTTACCGATATTTCAATGGAACGTTTGTCAAGGTAGTCTGTAGGACGTGGCGTAGTCAATATTACTTATGTATTCTCTTTTGTAACGAAGGAAGTGCTACACAAAGAGCGTAGTGCATTATTTGTAGTCTCATCGGTGCTGCCCGTCCCTCCCCGCCGTTTCCCAGCAAGTTATACTGCGCCTGTTTTAGGTCTCTGCGTCACAGCTATCCGATACGTAGCACAGCTAGGAAACTAACAACTTGCCATGACTTCCATGTCAGAAAAATTCCATTGCCTTGCAGCCCAAGAAACGATGATAATGTTCAAATACCAAAGCATGTCAAAACTAGCTTTAAAAATTCCTTTGGCTATCTAGGATTTTCCTTGTCAGATTGTTTATTTATGACGTCAGATTGGAGGATTTTCTTTGTAAAAATACTTTGGAAATCATCGTTGTACATACAAAAAATGAATGCATTTTACAAACACAATTCGTGTGTTACAATGCCCATAAAAATACAAAGTTTCAAATGGTAAACAAGCGAGATTGCCAATCAGGACAAATGTTTAACTAGAAAAAAAAATTAATATTCATTTAAGTGTTTTTAAAAATAAAAGACATTTTAATAATTGAACATTCTAACCACTTGTATGCAGTTTGAGTTAGTGGTAAAGGATGTAGGTTCGAGTCTCTGCGTGGCCATGATTATATTTCACTCAATGTAATTGCATGTATAATTATTTCTTCAACTGTTGTTTTCCAAGTAAGTAAAATAAACAAATCAAATGTAGCTTTTTTCCGCATTATAATTGCAAATACATAGATTGTATTTTAATACGGACAACCTTTGTAGTTTTGCAAAGAATTTCGTGGGTAACAGTGTTTCCAGGGATTTTCCGTGTAAAAAGTACAATCGATTTGAGTGCGATTCAGTTGCGATGAGCAGGAGTTATTTGCGTCAGTAGCAGCTGGCTTGACTATTGCAGTAGTATGCAGAAAGTAGTAAAACATGCAGCAGCTTGTATGTGGGAAATCTATAGCGATGTGTCGCAACCACCCAAATGTTTCAACACAGAACATAACACACATGATTTACGATGTGAATATGCGATAAAAGTTGACGAAAACTTCACCATATAACAGCAAGCACAATTCATTTTTATTACAGGCTCTACCTTCTGATGTGGTTGTACGTACATGACACTAGCGACAGAGAGCTTAGTTTCATGTCAAATGAATTAAAAAGAGTAAACAAAAGCGGAAATTGGCGCGCTTGTTTTGTTTGTCGCTACAAAAACAATTATTTATCTGTACTGTATTTTTTTACAATTAAAATTCTAGTTGTTATTTGGCTTCGTTTTTATGTGCGTTTTGCATCGGCCATTAAACACACGTACACTTTCACGGGGTTGGAGTGGACCGCGGTAAATTTACACAAAGTTACCCAGACCTGAATTACGTTTACCGTAAATTTATTATTTGTCATTATTGGTTGTGCTATGTATCTTATAAGAATATTATTTTACGAATATTCTGTAGGTGGCCTCTTTAATGGGTTGTATGTGACGAAACCAGGTTTCTGTAATGAGTTATGACAATAAACAAAAGCACTTCAAAACTAGTGCGGAATACCACTTGAAGACGCCACACACATAAACACTTTTGAAGTCCTCTATGTTTACAATGAAGATAAAACTACCCAGACTGCCGTACATAACAGGATATATATGCAACTGCGATATAGCAGCATTGCATTGTACTTAACTACAGGTTTTCCACCGATAAAGTTACTCGGTCACTTCGGCGAAAACGTTGCACGTCAGTTAACTGCTAGGCGACATTTGCTGTGCGTGTCAGCATTGCTTTTAGCGTTCGCTCAATTCAGTGCCATGAAACTCCATGTAGGCGGCGTCCTTAAAGGGTGTTCAAGTGTGATAAAATCATGATTTTAAATTGTTATGAAATATTGTTAGTTTTATAGACGATACTTGTGAGTACATTTACCTCTTACGAAACAATTTTAACTCGCAATATTTTCTCATAACGGTGTGTCAAAGTCAAAATTGGCATGTTCTGCTGCCATGCAAATAGTGAAAACCAATTGACTTACGTGAGTGAAATAATTCACAGTGAAATAACATATGACGGGCTACGTAATAAAACATTTTTAAAATATCTCGTGAACTATTTTTGTATTTTAAAAAATTTCTGAATTTTCAACTTTTTTCTTGTATTTTTGCGATTTTTTAAAAACACCAAAATATTACGTTATGGACTTTTAAATCCTTTATTGCATAGCTCATGGGATGTAATATCACAGTGAATTATTTTGACAGTAGAAATTTAGCAGGTTTTTTTTTAGTGCTCTCTTTATCCCGGACAGCCTATAAGTCAGTTTTCTTTGAACACCGAGTATTATTTAGAATTAATAATTCAAGGTCGAAATAAAGAAAACTTGTATTTGGGTGGTACGAAACAGAAAATAGGTGGAAAAGAATGTGTCGGTACTTGAAGATTTGACAGAGGTGGTAGTTTAACTGGTTTGGTGGGGCTGTCTGGAGATTGGTAGATAAGTCGATAGTAAATTACCCGTGAAATTACGTAAGTTTTCCCATTTGTAACAATTGGCTAGGAAAGAGAGGCTATTGTCCTTCGTCGCGAAGCAGGAAGTAGAATTTAAATTTTGAAGTGTGCGAAAGTTTTTCAGAAGATAGTTATTTACTAATGAAATTTGTTTCGAATTCACAACTGTCGCGTCTGTAATTAATTTCGTTAAAAATGCTACGAAAGTTTTATTGTGTATGCAGTAAGTCTACATGTGTTATTTAACAATAAGTATTTCGCAGTTTCTTGCAGATGGAAAGAAAACGTCATATCAAAGCACCAAGGTTTTTAAATTAATATTGAAATAAATTATGTTGCCAATTATGAAACTACCAGGAATAAATATCGGGTTAAAATGTGAAGAAGAAAGAAAATATCTTGGGCATAGCTCTGATTCCATTGTTGGTTACAGCCAGATCAATTTTCGACCGGTTTTGTTAAGTGTGTTAGACAATTTTATTGTTTTTTAAATTTTAGAGCCAGAACATTTATTCAAATTGTACTATCAAAATTTTCTCTTCGACAATGCATAATATATATTTTTGATAAACTGCTTGGCATAAATGATAACGGAATGTTTCATTAATTTGCTATATGCAAAATCATTGCAAGAGAATCATAGGCTAACTTTAAAAAATTCTCGTACAATGATTCTAGGTCACAAATAAATGAAAAATTCCATTATTATTTATGTCAAGCAGTTTACAAATAATATATCCTATGCTTTGTGTAAGAGAACATTTTGATAATACAGTTTGAATAAACGTTATGGCTCAAAAACTGAAAATACTATAAAATTGTCAAACGACCCCACCGGGAATTGAATCAGGATAGCCTTGGTAGGAAGAGAGTGCTCTAGCCACTTCGCCAACTGCTCCAGGCGAATGCTGGGATGCTGTTCAATAACGAAGGCCATGGCCGACTCCTCTCCTAGTTCCTGTCGTCGCGTCGTGTCAAATTGTGTGTCGCCGTCTCCAAGACCTCGCTGTCAACGAGACGTAAGGCCCCCTTATCGTACCTCAGCCAATGGAATACGGGCCTACATGAGTTTAGTTTGCCGACAGAAAATAACGCTAATTTTGCATGTCTGTATTGATATGTAATTTTCAACATTGAAGTTTATATGACACACCTATGTTTGACTGCAGATGTACAAGGAGACTATTAGCCCAGAAAGCTAGTCTTTTAGAAGGAAGGTGGTTTCGTAGTTCAGAACTGTTAGGAAGGAGGAGAGGGTAAAATTATTGCCTTGGTACAGGACCTGCGCGAGTTTCTCAAAGAGACGGTGCGTTATCGGGGAACATTTGTATCCAGGACGGACGGCCGCGACGTAGGCTACTACGTCATTTCGCTGCGATATGTTGAACCTCCCTCCCGCCTTTGTACCTCTGGTGCCGCTTCGCATGCAGCCCTGCGAAGGCGACCCTTTTGAGAAATACTGCCGCAGATAAAAGTTTTTTTGTTTCCTTTTCATAATGTTATTCCGACGGATAGCACGCCCAGGTTTAATTAGCCTTGGTTTTCTGAGAGGTAAGAAGTTGGGGGAAATAGTGGCGGCAACTGTTGCTGCAGATTTATTACGGGATGTTTGTACTAAGCAAAGTAAAGTTAATTTTAACTATTCAACCGTCATCTTAGTACTATTTCTTCATAAACATCGTAAGAATATAAAACGTAGTTAGAGCCATAGAATGTTTCACAAATATTCATGTTGACCACTATACTCAGTCTTTTTGTGTGTTTTTAGTAAGGAATTCATTTATACCGTAACTGTGTCTTCCGAGTTAACATTAGCTGTACTTATAACTAATCATAATAATTTTTGTATGACATTGTTTTTAGGCAACCTTCGGATGTTAGTATTAATATAATTTTATAAAATCCCACACCATATTATTTATGCCAAAATATCTCTCTTAACGAGTTCTAATGATCTCCGTTATCGTAGGCTTACTCTCGACACACAGAATCGTTACTCAAATCTGCAAGTACTATGTTGTACATACTTGTAGGATGACTCTTTTAAATAAAAACGGCATGAAATGTCGGTAAGGCAAATGTCACTTTGGGATATCTTGCTGACTTCATGTTTAGATGCTTGAATGTTTGTTGTAATGGGACTTGCATGGGCTATTACTTCACACCATTGCTTTTGATTTATTGCTGAAACCTGTAAAAACATAAAACATGCAACCCACGAAGATAACAAGACAGTCAATCGTAATGAAAAGAAAATGTGTAGTTGATGAAAGAAAATATTTTTTTTGTCGAGGGACTGTGAATTGGGAGTTCAGTCACAATAACAGACAACGCAGGTTAAAAACAAACACAAAGAAACACTGAATGCATAATTATGAGATTCGACAGACAACAACTGACAACATACAATTAGTTATAATGAAACAGACGAACACCGCAGTCAGTAAAGGAATGCCCAGAGGAATTCCGAGTTGGAAATTCAGTCAGATTGCGACAAAATACCAACAGAACAAGCAGACAAAACAAACTCTGAATGTGAAATAGAAAACATAGGAAATTGACAAGGACGACAGTGGACAGCACACAGAAGACACAGGTTTCAAGCTATACACTATATATTATTCACGAAACAATAAGAACAGCGTACTGAACAAGCGAGGGATTATTACAAAGACAGTGTCGGCAGAATGTAAAAACCCCGGAAACAAGATGGTTATGTACAGCCGACCACATAAACGTGTGCCAGCATAATTGTCAAGAGATGTGCACTCAGGGACGCTGATTTGTCGCGGGAAAAGTAGTTTGCTAGGCTTAAATGTAACATGACCATCTCTGACGTTCTTCTTTCTTTAGGGGCCGCGGTGGCCGAGTGGTCAGACCATTCACCTCCCAAGACGATCCTGGTTCGATTCCCGGCGGGGTCGGTCCCCGGATTTTCGCATGTGGGAATCGTGCCGGACGATGCCGCTGGTCGGCGGGTTTTCTCGGGGATCTCCCGTTTCCCTCGCCCTTTCATCATTCCTGTGCTGCTCCATACTCACCTCATGTCACCCCTCACCCGCTCTAAAATCCTCGATGTTAGCGCTGATCAAAATGTCTCTCTCACTAGATCTTCTTTCTTTATTTCCGTGACTACTGCTGACTAGGCCAATGACTCCTGTGCGCCGCTACTGAGTATTTGTAAGGTGGTCTTTAACAAGACGTTAGACGTTCAGGTCTTGACAATGCTATAAAATATTTACCCCCCTTATGACCGATTTTAGTTCCATTATCATCCGTAAATATGAATGAAAACTGGTTGGCGTCACTAGCACACTCGTGCCAGTAATTATTTTTCCGACATTAAATGTATTAGATTTTTAAAGTACAAATATTGGAAACTTATTTAAGTTTAACCAGAATATTTTTAAACACTTGAGCTTTGATTTTAATAACCACCTTTACTTCACAACAGCACCACTGCGATAGTGGCGCCAGTAGTTTCGTTCAGTCATAAAGGGGGTCAAAGATAAAGCATTGAATAGTAGGTGAGTGTCCAGACCTGTACTTCTAAGACCGTGGTCTTTAAACCAGTCTGCCATCATACAAGGCGCAGGCCGCTATACTGCTGTGGAAAATATGTTGGGATTTTCTTCTATCTCTTAAGTGGAATGTGTTATGCATTAATGGACTATGTGCCAATTGTAAAGTATCAGTAAGTCTTGCTGAAATTTTTTCCAAATTTGAAAGTCTTACAAAAATTTCTGTAGTCCTATAAAGTCCATACTTGGATATAGGAATAAAATATTTTTTTCTAGAACGGATTCAAAGTATACGTATGAAACAATTGGCACATAGTCTAGTGATGTACGACACCACCCAACCATAAGACAGTGCCCATAAGGTTCCGTGTTGGAGAGGGAGCCACAGATTGTTGGGGACGCCAGGAGAGAAATGTGTGATCCGCCACGGCATGGACCAATGCCAACTACTCAGCTACGAAGCCGTCGTCTGTGTCTCCGGTACGAGTTCTTCTTCACCCTCCTTCCTTTGTACTCAACCCCCGCCCTACAATAAGAAGTGGCCCAGATAGTAAGGGTCTGGTGGTCAGAGAGTCGAGACACACCTGCCGTCCTGGTCGACGGCACTGGAGTGGAAAACTTGCGTTGAGGGGCCATGCAGCGTGAAATGAGCTGGCCACCGCTGTCGTGCTGCAGCCACGCCTGTCTCAGGACGTCCTCCAGCAATTCTTGGAGTACTTCCTGCAGCAGAGATAACAGTTTTCCAATGGCTGAGGATAGATACTTGGGCGTATGAATTTTTAGGGGTAGTTTTATATATTGTCATACCTAAATTGATCCTTTCGGTAAAATTATTATGCTCGTTTAAAACATACAATTTTAATGAGCGAAATTCCTAAACGCGAGGATAAGTTTTTTCCTTGTTGTGAATTCGTTACAGCATGTAAATCATTTGCCTAAACAGTGTGTTGGGACTATTTGGATATACATATACTATTCTTGAACTTCTAAACTTAACTTTTCCATTGTATTCAATATGGAACTTGTATAAGTGTGATTTATTTGAGTAATCCAAAATTATACTACGTTATTTTAATTCTAGGTTTATGTACTCGATATAGGCTAAGTGATTTACTTAAAATCTAAGTAAAAGAGTATTAATACCCCTGATTACATAACTTATTTAGAACCCACGTATATGGCATAGGTCACGATACTCTTTCAGTTACTCTAGGTTTACTGAATAACTACCTTTAAAGGTCCTCCCTACCTGCTCTTCAAATATGTTGCAGCGAGTTCGACTATTTTCTTTTCGACGAAACCTTTTAACGCACGTTATAGCTCTATATCTACGAAAATAACACACGTTTCAAACTATGTCGCTATAGTTAAAAAAAATTCGGCACATTTATTGTAAATATTATTTTCTGGCCCCTCAAAACGGCTAAAAATTGCTTTTTCAGACTGCCTTATCGGGAAAATTAACAATCGGATTCGAAAAACATAACTATTGAAACAAGCATTAGACTTTAAACTACGCTGCCCACAAATAAAATAATATTGTGGTCACTGCTTCAAGTCCCACAAGGAAAAGGATGATATCCAAATGCAGCAAACGAAATATCTGGTCTTAAATGAACAAGGCGCCAATATACTTAATATGGAACGAATATGATAACT
Source organism: Medauroidea extradentata (assembly GCA_003012365.1). Classification (NCBI taxonomy): domain Eukaryota; kingdom Metazoa; phylum Arthropoda; class Insecta; order Phasmatodea; family Phasmatidae; genus Medauroidea; species Medauroidea extradentata. The sequence continues at coordinate 9,518 of PNEQ01122517.1, forward strand.
CTTAGTAAAACTATATTTTAACGGTATGTTTATGTTCCTGCGATATTATAATTACTATAGAGGGTTTGTGGTAAAGTGAGCAGTTTTGGGGACCGTCGTATCAAGAGTAATAGTTAAACATTGTTATTTGTTGTGACTTCAGACGTTTAACTTTTTGTTCGTTCAAAGATAACTAGAACTTTTGATTTCGTTACGATCTATAGACATCATTAGTTACTTGGTTGCTTTGTTTATATTTAAAAGTGGCAGGAAACTACAAATTATCTGAAAAGAAAATACTAGGGTTTCAAAAGTGTTGATCTTATCCTGAACCACCTATATCTTGCCTATACGAGTACGCAGTTCGACGTCTGTGATATTTTGAACGTTTTCAGCGGAACAGGGGAGCAAACGTTTTTCACACTCCTTTGTTTCTCGGTGCAGTTGTAGCAGTAGTAGTGTCGCCACTGTTTCCAATGTTCGCTTGGGAACATTTTGCCTTTACGCGTATGTCTGTAAGCTGCTAGTAAGTTTATACGACAGCATTTAGGAACTATTATGTTCGTGGAGATTAAAAACACGCAATATTTAACCATAGTCACGGTGAAGTCGCTTCTGAATTTTCATGCAGGAAACGTGGCGGACAGAAATTTACTCTCGCTCTTGCATTCCGCCGATGCACTCTCCCCGCCTCATAAATTCGTAGTAGCTAGGGACTTCCAACCCGCAAGACAGCCGACCGAAGTAGCGCTTGCCTTTGACACTACATTGAAAGGACTGTTTATAACTGCCTGGTTCAAATGCACACCTTACTGTCACAAGTATACACATTTCCAAAACACAGGTGCAATTTATTTTGGAATGTTATTTTTGCTAAATCACAACATTTCTTCAATGTTGTAAACATTTTGATCCTAGGTCTTTTTGACGCCTGTGCCGGCCAGCATTTCCAATGTTCTAAGCATTCTTATTTACTTTCGGTTTTTTCTCTTCGGGCATTTAACTGACAGATTGTGGTAAAGATTGGCGTGGGAAATGTTGACAATGGTGAATTTCAAAGTTGCCGTAGTTAACAAAGTAAAGAAGTAAATTTTGGTTTTACTACATATGCGGTCATTTTTCAATGATAGTTTCCAAGCCCAGTATAAGTTTTTAAGGCCAAACTCTGTAGTTTTTTTTTCAACATTGGTGCAAATAATATACATGATTTTTAAAATGGGTTTAAAAGGAATTCGAGATAGTGGGCAGTGGTAAATAATGCGCAGTTCCTTCGTTAAAAAAAATATTTAAAAATCGGTGATACTTTTAGTGCAAAATTATTAGTAAAAAACTTCGGTATTTTTCTTCGAAAATATTTTGGTACATAATACGTAGCTATACTGCTGTTGAAACATGTAAAACTACAAGGCTTTATTTTAAAATAACTAGCTTCTGTCAAGTTAAAGCACTCCATGACCGTCGTTTTCTTTCAATCCGCCCCGTCACACTGCAGCCGCCGTGTCGCCATATTGTTTTTGTTGTGTGTTGGAGTTGCATGCGCTAGTGACAGGCGGGATCTACGACGCTGTCTCACGTCAGTGGAAGGCAACAGCCCGAGGCTGGTGACAACCTCTCTCCCCTATATCTCTGGCTCCTGCCGCCTTGGTAGCAGCAGCAGGCCTAGGGCTGGAATGTGGAACTGCCGCTCCTCTCCCACCATTCCTCCCCTGCGTTTTGCCGACTTTGTCTGCTGCGCACATTCCTCCCAGGCTGATACGGTATCTGGGCCGCGTGTCTAACCCCTACCAGGGGTGTCCCCGCCGCAGGTATAGTCCCTCTCTCTAAACTGTCTTGCCGTCTACGTTGTTGCTGCTAAATCTGTCTCACATAAGAATTAAATTTTTCGACAGTTCTGAAGACCAATTTGTACAGGAAAATACTTATTTGATAAATTGCACAGTTTGAGACCCAGCTGAGTGTGTTAATGCAAAAGTACTTGTAGCAGAGGAAAGCACTGTTTTTAATGTAAATAGTTGTCAAAATAAATAGGAACACATCTGTCTAAAAGTGGACATCTCAAATGAGGAGGACTGTATGTGTAATAGGTGTAGGCAGTTCGCGATAAAGTGAGCAAAGTTGGAAAAAAAAATCGTTTCGTCTAAAAAAAAAAAAAAATACGGTCGTAAAATAATTTATTATTGCGCCCTTAGATGTTGAATTCTGAGTCCGAAGAAATCACTGCGGTATGTTTGCTGCTTGCATCCTTGTCTTGTAACTAAGTGAAAGACATATAGAAAATAAATTAACCAGTGCTGAAAAAGTGCTTACATAATCGTGAATAGCGTATAAAAGTAACAATTTAGCGAGGTGGCACAGTGGTAAAATACCGGACCCTTTATTCTGAAAGACCCGAGTTAGAACCACTGTCCGGCTATCCTGCTTTCAGTTTTACTTGAGGGATCAGTAATAACTCCACACTAATCCTGAGATAGTTTCTTAATACATGCCATAACTGATTTCCTTCCTTGTTTCTTTTGAGTCGACGGTTCTATCCTTTAATGTTTACTCTTACCTATCTACCCACTTAACGATTTTGCCAACTACACAAAATGAAATGAAAGCATGTCTACCCGTAGAAGGAAAAAGGGGATGGCCCTCCAAACGAAGCACACTCCTTATTCCGTACTTGTGAAGGGAAAACTCGTGTAAACGTGTGAATTCATTGGTAGGGAACATGATTAATTCATATTTCAGATTGCAGCGGGGCGTTCGGAATTTTTATCCTGAATTTCTTATCGCTGTGTAGACCACACATTGGTTTGTTCGCAGAGCATTCGCAGTCGTGCTCTACCCTAGGTTGGGGCGAGAAGAATCAGCGTGCTGTGTTTTGAATGACACATGATAACGTGCAACTTTCGCGTTGTTCTCTAGCGACTGACTAGTATTCACTGTAGTGTACTTACCAGAGAATATTCCGTGACGTTATTTTCTCAAGGATGGCATACCGCTGTGTGTCAGTATTACACGATAGTGGGCATTTTACACTTGACCTTACATCATTGAAGTCTCCCAGGTGCGTCACACAAACTGCCGGCCAACAGCAGATGCCAGTGAGTACACAGTAACTAATGATAACAGTGATTGCGCTGTCCGTAAGTTTCATAGCAGAACAGAGTAATGTAGTGGGTGAGTAGGTTTGTCGGTGGATCTGGTGGGGTAGATAATGGCATGTGTGTGTGTGTGGTAAGAAGGAACCGTCGCGGCAGTTGTGTGGAATAATTAGGGAAAACGCCTGACCTCCTGACGGGGAATCGTCAGTCCAGGGCCCTGATTAAATATCACTACTAGCTATTTGCACCAACGCAGCGCAAGTGCAGTGCAAGTAAAATGGGGGTTTTCTGTTGCATGTGCGTATTTAATTTCATTACAGCAAAACAGGACGCAAAACAGGTGCAAATTTTTCGTTGCACCCGTAAAAAGAAATATTAGTACTACATTATATCTCGCTCTGTAAAATAGTAAAAAACATGGAAGTAAAAAATAAATACTATGCGAAGAGAAACAAAATTAGAATTTCAAGAATCTGCTGACTGCATTGTTTGTGAAAGAATGTGACGATTACGGGAGCTCACAGGATAAAACGGCATAGCGTCAATTAAGTGGATTTTTGTTTTGTTTCCTAACGCGCCAAAACATTCCAATGATTCAACGCGCAGTATTTTTTGGAATTTTAAACTATCCTAAACTGTCACGGAGGACAGGTAAAGAAAACGTAGAGGTCTGTACAGAAAGGTATGTAATGTAGTTCGAGCCTTTCTTTAGACCGTAAAGTCAAGTTTGTGTAATTTGAATAACAACCACAGCAACGTCACAACCGGTCCGCGCCGCAAGAAAGCCGCATCTTCGACCTCACAATCGCCCTTTTACGCTTTTCGCCCATAATCCCTTCTAGATTGAGGTAGGAGTCGTCGAGGTTGTACAGCCCGTTAGTATAACGGAGAAAACCGTTTCCGAGCTGAGAGGCGGGGTTTTGGGGGCTGGCGCAGCACTGCAGAAATTTCTCTCCCCTTTTCCTTCCCCGCTGGAGGGATCTGAGAGTTGGCTGCACGCCAGCGAACCACTCCGCGGGTAGAAGTGTCGGCTTGTAAAAGTGCCGGAATAAACAGTAATTTGTCGTGACGTCGCCCCGCTCAAAGAGGCCGTTTACTTGCAAGGAAATAGGCCAGCAGGGCGGCTCCGTCCCGCTTTTCGTTTTGGGGGTTACAGCTTTTATTTTCATTCCATGACGGAAAGCATCATAACTATTCCAGGGCGTTCTCAGCTCTTTGATTGCCGCTAGTTACCGGCTATTGTTTGACGGCTCGTTCCACTTTGTTGTGGGAAATGTGCGCAGGCTCAGTTCCGTTCACCGCGAAAATGTGCAGTTTACGTGAGATTTTGGCTTGTAGAGAGGTCATTGTGAAGTGCGAGTTGTCCGGAGTAAAGCTGGCTTGCTCTTCGCTTCAGCACGTTTGTGTTTGTCTCTCTATATTCTCTCTTCCTTTATCTTTCCCTCCCACTCTCTTTCCCCAAGCACATGATACAGAGATAATGCGACAAGAGGAATTAGAGTGAAAACATTCCCTACAGTATTGCTATGTGTTCCGTAGTTTCCACAATGAGAATTGTGTACACATACCTTTCCGAAGAGAGAGAAAAAAAATACATATCACATTGGGGTATGCGCTAAAATCAGGGACCTCATAAGTAAACTGAACTGTTGTTGGGTTGCATTGCTGCTATTTTAATGTAGAAGAATGATGATGTTTACTTTGTTATATTCTCATTAAAAGCCTATACACGAACAACGCTTAAGAGTATCTACTGCCAGTTAATTTGCAGATACGGTCTCAACACTCGCTTGCATGGTCTAAAACTAAGTTTATAATATTCTTAGTAAAATGCTGTCTTGGGAATTTAGTTTCGAGGATACAAAAGCCGCGGAGTTTTGAAACTGAATGTATAAAGCTGAGCTGTTATGAAAATGACTGAACAAAGAGTTCCCACCTACGAAACACTTGTTGCAAAATCAATCGGAGTAAAATGAAGCAGCAGGTTTACCTTTACTGTCTAATGCACCCACGGTAACTATGCACCAATTCGTACTGTAGACCCTACGTGGTATCCACTGTCCGTGAGGAGCTCGGCTCTATCTAATTCTTCGCTGTGCCACCGAAGTGTTACCACGTCACATCAATATTCCACACTGTTTTTGGAATTTTCATGTTTTGTTCGAAAACTATGGACAAAATTTAAAAAAAAAAAAAAAATGCATTCTGCTTTGTTTTGACCACGGAGTTGCACGATACAATCCGTATTCACGAATCATCAGATGTAATATTACTAAATCACTAGGTTGCAGTAAACAGGATTAATTTTCGGCTTGAAACGTTCTAAGTAATAACTCTAGCAGAGTTTTCAAGCGTCCAATAAGGTAAGTGTCTCTGACACGCTTACAGGCTTTGCCTATGCAGGTTACTCGATATAACCGCCGCTGGCAACTTGAGTCAACGATAATTATATTAGTAAAGAGTGTGTGGTAGATAAGTAAACTCTGAAAAAATCAACTGATCTCTACACTATTTTCGAATACAATATGGATAAAATACTCAATGACAATCCTAGATAATTGTATTTGCCAACTTTTTGAGTAAATATTTATCCAAAATTACTAATTCGTTACGCGTGATCTCTTGCGCCGCAGTTAAATGCACGAGGTTCCGGCGTCAGAGATTGTGCCTCAGAAGTTCGTAACATTGGAAACAATTTTATTTAAAACGTTGGCTAAAACTATTGTCTAGGATTGCTATTGTTTAATTTTCGCAAGTTGGTTTCAAGAAGCGTACAGTTATAGATTAATGCTTTTAGCGTTGAATTATGTATCACGCCCTCTTAACGCGTAAGCTCAGTCAACAAGTCTAAAATTTTTCGAATTTTTTAAATTGTAACATTGAATCGTCGAACGATTTTAGTTCGGCAAGGAAGGGGCGTATATTAAGTGAGTCGAGTCGTGAAGAAAGTGGTCGCGATGGCTCGCTGTTGAAGGGCGAGTAGACGACGCGGCGAGGCGAGACGCTGTACGCTCCCCTGGTCGACGGGGCGTATACCGCCAACAGTAGCTCTTTGTCATCGGGCCACGCCCACGACCACAATGAACCTCCTCTCTCGTGTGGAGACGTTCCTCCGCGCGTCTTCCTGTCGAGAGCACACTGCACACGCTAAGCCAGGCAAAACTAAGCCGTGGAGTAAAGACATTCTGCAACTAGTTTGCAGGTGCAGCACTACAGACAACCATAAGTTACACTACTTTTAGAATGGCCGCCTGGGGCGACGTTTTGGCGCGTAAGAGGAAAGTACGTCACAGCACGCGCATTACGCCTCACCCTAACCACTTGGTGCTAGTCTCTCATCTGGCTTAGTCTTCTCGCCGACAACTCGGCTCGCGGAGACATTCACTGGTGACGCTATCATTTTATGACGTAATATTATAGATAAATATGTGTTGTGCACGTCTTTTTAAAGCTCATGCACTACTAGTTTCATGTCTCAGGACCGCAGAAACTTTCATTTTCTTCAGCAAGAAATAATCTTTAAAGATAACTGCAGGAGCTGAAATGGGTATACGCTGGTTAGGACGCTGTTTATATGCATAAATGACGCACTTGAATGGTTTTCGAATAAACTTCTATCGGCCGAATCTGTGCAACCACTCTGCGGCCTTTGTAAGCCTCCGCAATATTTTTACTACGGTAGGCTTTGTTCTTTTTAAGACCTCCCAACAAGCTTTAGCCACTAATATTTTGAGAGCAGTGGTATGTATAATACATGGTCTAAAATATAATAAATACATTTGGAGGGAGGAGGGTGTCCTCCCTTGTCCCCCTCCCTGCTGACGCCAATACAAAAAAAAAGTTAGCACGGACGTAAAAAGCGTTCCCTCTGTTATGAACAGCCTTTATTGCAGTAGTGTAGGTGATAATCATGTAATTTAATGGGAGATTTGCTAGGTCTGGGACTGGCAACTGCTAAAAACCTGTACAATGACCTGGAATAGGCGTATAAGAAACACGTCACGTTGATTCTGCGCAGAATTAGAGACAAAATATTGGTGGCAAAATGTACGGTGGAATTTTTAGAATAAAATGTGGCAACACCGTTCGGAATCAGTCCCCTCTTACGCTCCATGTGTGCATATGAATTCACACTACTACTACTACTTTCCTGGCTATAATTATAAATCCTCTTTATTTGGCGCAGTTAAGACAATATTTGCATTCTACTTCATTAAATATTCACAATCGTATACAACTACCAAAATACATACGAATTAAATGTGAAAAACACCAGGACCAAAATAATAGTTTATAAAAAATAAATGTGGAATACATATAAGAAAACACCAAAAAATTGATAGGTGACTCATCAAATACGATACGGCTGAAACACTAAAAAATTGTAGCAAGTAGTCCAGAACATTGAAATAGTTCGTCAGAAACACCAACGAGACTAACTCGTTGCTGAGTAAATACAGCAATGTATTATCAGACCGTTTTGTTTGAGGTTGATGAACACATTGCAGATAAACACATCATTCGGACATCCCAAAAAACTGCATGTTGTTTGACATTCTGTGTGCAGCGTGTCTCGTTGATAAAGGTGAGGTAAGAGGGTCTTGATAGCTGATGGGACTTTTCAGCATCCATACCCGAACCGGAACTCGAACCCAGGGCCTTTCGCACAGTACACCGGCGCCTAACCTACTGCGCTACGAAGGCCGGCTGTCTCGGTGATAAACGAAACATAGGGACACAACTGCCTGTTTTTGTTTACCCAGGGACCAACATGTATAAGACATTTTTGTTCCGAATGATGTAAGATGTAAGTCATGTGCGTGACGGTAACTACTCGTGAAATCATCATGTACGTGTATATGTAATTATGCGCTGCGGACTAATCCAACCTCAGGCTGTAGTGTAGGCTTCCAGTTGTTTTAGTCGAGACCTTCCTTGTTCACCAGTTGTAAATCATAGCGCCACAGTTGTAGGGGGAAGCAACAACAAAGGAATGCAATGTTCGCCGACGTAGCCACTGGCGAGGAAACAACTGGGGGAACCATAATGAACACGTCAAGTCATGGTAAATGTTTGGCTAGCGGTGCGTGGTGCGTTCGATTTGTTGAAGCGATGAATCGAGTTTTTGTTGAGCCTCCCGGGTCGAAGAGGTTGTTTGGTCTCGTGGTTAGCGTACGTAATTCTTATTTGTTGTGAGGGTCACTGTTCCAGAGGGCTCTCCGCTCCCATTCGTAGCTGCCCTGTTGAAACCACCACATTTACTCGTCAATTTGAATAAATTTCCAGGCTAACGCGAGAACAAAGGGTAACGAGGCTTTAAATGCGGGGAGTCCCTACGCCATTTTATTTCCTTGTATTCCTATGTTACTGTTACCGTCGATGTGCGTATCTAACTAGGCTGCTTTTGTTTGCGAGAGGCACAAATTGAATGGAGTACGAAGGATGCTGCGGTCTGACGTATGTAATCCAGTACCACTGCTACACCCAAACCACTCGAGTGCCGTGTACCTCTTTACTATTGCGTAATCATCTTTCTATAGGTCTCAAAGAGTCGACCATATCATTTTACTATATGAAGTGTAGTAAAGAACCCAATCAGTTTGTCTGGTATTAGAATTTTTTTAAGTACTGTTGGTATTTCCTCACATATGAAAATGTGAGAGCCATATTTAACCTTTTGAGAGGCCCAATAATTATGTATCTAGCCAGTCTTTTGGAAACGCGAAGAGTGTGTACGTACCATTCGTCTTAAATAAATTATCACATTTCACTGCACGATGTTTAAAGCATATTTGGAATGCAGGCGCCCGTAGGTGTCTGCCAAACAGTGAAGGATGACATTAAAGGGCCATTTACGATGAGTAATGACGAAATGCAAAGATAACAAAAATTATTATACATTGCTAAATTCTGTTTACTGCTAAGTAGGCTACGCGCCAACATAAGAGAAACGTATCTAATTTCAAAACAGCCGCTACGACACACCCACGCTAAGCTCAGACCAGTTGGACCCTAACTCAAAATGTAAATAAGCATTTCTGCAATGGTATAGTTACGTAAAATATCTGCATTGCCTGCACATGTTAACGAGCAGTTCAAGTGTCTAGTTTTGCTAATTCATGCTGTTTGTATCGTACACTTCTTATGCTCGTATTTTAAGTTGCACAAAGCAGTACTATATCTCGGGTAAGTATATGCTTTTATGTTTATTGTGCCAATTCCGTTTTGATCATGGACGCAACGTTCATACATGTAAGAAAGACTACTCGTGTAGTAAACCAATTAATGTGCGATAAAAGCTTGCCATTCTCCTTTTGTTTCGTTCCGAAAAATCGGCGAATTTTCATACGTCTAATTGCATTGTACCATGTAAGATTTCTTCCTTATCGCAGCTTGTGGCGTCACAGCCTACTTTAGCCGAAATAGATGTTGTCGAACAAGACCATTGTTGTATTTACAAACAGCAAAGTAATATGGAGTTAGTTGTACATGGTACTTGACCAATAGTATTAACATAGCTGGGATTCTCTGGCAATCATGTTTGCTGTGCTTATGGAGAAATCAATTAATTTCAGCGTCCATCTAATTAGGAAGTTTCTCTCTTGTATGAGAAGGTTTATTTACGTAAAACCGGCAATTCTAAAGGTAATCTATGAACTATTATAAGCTGCGAAAAAAAGACGTGGTTTGCAAGTAGGTTAAGAAGCGTACACAAATTTATTTGTAATTTGTTCTGTCTGGCATGTTGTGCAAGGCATGTAGCGTACATAGTAGAGCAAAAATCCCCCGCAATCAGTGACCTTCAAACACACTATTGTCCAATATATATTGTACTTTTTTTAATAGCCATCCCTTCGCGAACATTAAACAATCTTGTATTCCTCCACAGACAGTATAAGATCAATGTATCCAACCCGTTTTATTGTTGAAATGTATGCATTTTTGGGTGGAGTCCAAAAATAAATTTTAGCGTACACTTTTTTGTGGGCAAGGGAATAATTTGAAGATACACGTTCATCAATATAAAGAAAACAATCGTAGGCTGGAAAACCCCATTTGCCAACTTCAGGAGCCAAAGTTTTTGCAGACTGATGCGTTTGTTTTGAACTGCTTGCGACGTTGATATTTTGTATACTCAGTTAAGCTTTTTAGTAAGTTTGGACAGTTATGAGCGTATATAACTGGTAACTTTATGTAATTGTCGGAACATAGGAGACAAGTTTACTACACATACGATAAAATTGATGTCGCAGGCTTATTTCGGTACTAAAAATGCCGGCTAACGTATTAAAGTACGTCATACAGTCATGCCAAACTATGTTACTGGGAATATGAGTTTGATTATAGTTAAAATATTTACTCGTAAAGTAGGTTAGATATGTTATCAAGGATTGCTTTTTTGTGTGTATTTATATGTCTACTTCAAAATAGTGTTGATTGCAGTGGACGTTTTTAAGTATTACATTATTGTCCCATTTGAGCTTGCCTGCGACCTGGCGCGTGCTTGTTTCTACTTTTTTTTTTTTTTTTAGCGATATTAAGTTTTTATGCATAAACGGGAGCAGATATAAATAATAAATTGTCTGGCTGTTTTGTTTAAAATCGTCTTCTTCATTTTCACTGATTTTTTTCAATGCTGTCAATACTATGGTTTTAGCTAATTGTGTAATTAAAGAAATTCTGGTTAATCGAATTTCTGATGGAAACCGTATCATTTTTTGTGTTGAAAATAAGTACCTATCTCGGTAATAAGTATTCTAAACAAACCTGTCAAATAGGATTTTGATAGGATCTGCTCTCGTTTAAGCTTAAATAAATAATTACAGCAAAGGCAGTAGGAACAAGAGAGTTTGACCTTAAATTCCTGCATGAATGGAGAGGAGTGTACGCATGCCAGAGTAGACTGCGGGCACAATTACACGGGTGTTGGCCGCGGTGATATTCCTCGGCATGCGCCTCGGGCAAAAGTTCGCGTCCACTCGCGGTGGGCCTAAATTAAAGCGAGTTTGCCTCTCCCTACTTCACCAATCTCGGCCAACCCACGTTAAGAGTTTCCAAACTCTCCCCTTTTCACTCCAGCCCGCGTTTCGTAGTTTGATATGGGAAATTCGCGTCCGGCTCTCAATTAACCAGTGGTCCCCTGAAGTTGTTTCCGGCGGTGGCCGCAGATGTCGGGAAGGATGTGGGGGATGGAAGGGACTAATAGATTAGATTCCAGGGAACTGACCGCTATCCAGCAGTGCCACAAACTTTCCGAAGAATGTCGTGGGAACTTTTCGCTGAGACGAGTCGCCCTGAGTTTAAGGCAGACGCCTGGGTCGACGTATTTTGCGACTTGGAGGGCGACACAGCAGCAGGCGCAAGGCTTTAAACTGACGTGCATTCTTGTCGCCAGTAGCTCGCCTGCACGATACATTCTGTGGTGACCCTGTAACTTTGTGACGTAATATTAAAAATACTCGAGTGTTGCAAAAGTATTTACTTCAAGATTTCACATCACAATGTATCTATCATACTTGAAAAAGTCAACCTCAGTTTTCACTGATTTTGGCCATAAAAAAATTAAACTTTTCCACGGTACTTTTGTTTTGACTGTCATTTGTCTTGCTACTGGAATCTGCAATCTTGAAATTTTGCAGTTGTTTTACATATAGATCACCGTATTTCATTTATTACGTTTTTTTACGAGTTTATCCCTCCGCTCGAACCGCCTCTTAATTTCTCTTGTTTCTCATCAGGAGCACGTAGTGAGTAGCAGTCAGTAGACCGAAAGTCGTTTCTCATAACTGTAAGAAGAACGACTTAGGAACAGGAACTATAGGAGAAATTACAGTTAGAAGATGTGACTGTAGGAGAAATGACTTTGGGCGGGGGTCGCGGTGGCCGAGGAGTCAGACCTCTCGCCTCCAACCAAGGCGATCCGGGTTCGATTCCCGACGAGATCGGTCCCCGGATTTTCGCATGCGGGAATACTGCCGGACGATGCCGCTGGTCGGCTGGTTTTCTCGGGGATCTCCCGTTTCCCCCACCCATTCATTCCGGCGCCGCTCCATACTCGCATCCTATAAATATCACCCATACAATATAAAAACAATAATTGCTCGACTGATTACGGCTTAAATATACCCTAAAAGTTCAACTGCGATGCTTTTCTTGTAGCGCAAGGTAAACGGAATAGATATTATAGTAACAAATTCCACATTTTTCTTATCAGAATTTCATAAGAGCGAAAAATAAAGTAATTCAATATGGCGACTGATGCCGAGCCTTAAGCATACATCACTTAAGCATGTTTAAGGGCGCTGCTAGTCGCTCGTGTTCCGCTATGATATCACGACGGTCCCAGTTCTATCTACGGTGGTGTCACCCTCCAGTTCTCACGTGCGGTTAATGATGCGGGCGTTGCCGTTGGTGTTTACTCTGGACACTTCCGTTTGCCCTTGTATTTGCGTTCCACCGCGGAGAGCTCGTGAGAACTCAAGACAACGCTACTGGAACTTCCTGGACACACTTGACCTTCGGAACTGGAGAAATAAACGGCGTATCTTACTCGCATTCGGCACATTGTGAGTTCGTCCTGGCTGGGAATATGTATTGTATCATATATATTGTATGTATAATATGCCTTAACCTCTGCAGTCCACACATGCTGGGTACAGATCCGTACTGCGAAGATTCTTATACCTTACCTCCTCGATTAGTATCAACTTTCTGGGAGTAAAAATATATTGTGATTTCTGCGGAAACAAATACTACTTTTTTTTCGGCGACAGGGCAGTTGCGGGCTGCATGCATCTGACTTTAGAACTGCAAGTTCTGTTAATTAAAATAATGAAGGTTCTAGTAGCGTGTTCTTCCGTTATCACTGTTGTGGTTGGAGTTGTTCGCGAGGAAACATGATAAATCGGAATGAACTTGTCTTCAACAAGTGTACGCCGTGGTGGTCTGCGCTACGGACAATTGATTACTTGGCCAAGAGCCAGTTTGGAATACAGCGATTTATCTTCCAACGCTAGCGTTCCAGTAGTCATCGTCTGCGGACAACCGAATCAAGTGCAAAATTTCCAGACGAGTTAGTTGCTGCTTGCTCTTGACGTAGTGTTGCGCAAGTGAAACATTATGCATCTGCACTATTGCAGTACCTTGTGATAGTCTTGTATTGCTGTGGAGTATGTTTATACTTTTTCACTAAATCGCTCGCCTCGATTGCAAGAAGCTTTCAAATAACTAATATGATGTTGTTTTTGCCTCCTTCAACTTTCGTATTTTTTATTCTGTTTAGCCAACTAGCTATCTGCCTACTACAGTGAATGAAACATTAATTTCAATACAGCCATTCCATTAAAAAAATCGTATCGTAATTGGTCAGTGCTATACTTAAAAAAATACAGTTTTTACTGTACTTGAATAATTCTAACTGGAAAATTTTGCAGATTGTTTATACTGAATCAAACAGGGATTCGCAAAATTTTGGAGCATATATTTTAAAAAAATCTGCCGTAAAATAAATATTTATTGTGTTTAAATATATCATTGAACAGTGCTCTATATTTCGTTACTTAGTTTTGTACAATACATCCGAAAATGAAGTGAATTCCCTAACTAATTTTTCATGTATTTTATTGTCTATGAAGTGTTTAAGGGGTGATGCAGTAGTGACATACGGTTGTGTGTATTTCTATACAGATGCCTCTTATATACAATAACAATTTAGGACAGATTGTCCAACAGTGCACTGGCACGTTTGAAAAATGATTATCCACGTATACTAAAATCTTATCTTTAAGAATCGGAGCGTTATATATGGTAAAGAATTCAGATTGGAAAAACAACATACTATATTTGTTACATAAGAAATAGAGACGTTGGAGAGAAAAACTGTACTGTGAACGTTTGAGTTGTCGTTTAATTTACTATAGCACGTACAGTTGTAATTGAGTAGTTTAGTTAGGGATAAAATGAATTGAAGTACTCTACGTTGAGTAAATAAAAAAGTCAAAGTTATTAAACTAGGTTTGGGTTAAATAAACTTTCTTCCATAATTTCGTCATGTAAAAAGTTTATATTGTGGTGTTTGTTGTTTACCAGTTACACATTAGTTTGTTACAAGTTTTATGATTTCTAGTTATAAAACAAGTTTGATAGCTTTTGCTTTGGAAGTTGTGTTGGGGGGGGGGGGGATATTACACAATATATTATGGAAAATGCATTCTGAATTGTTCCTCCGTATAATACTGCATATACGTCAATCATTGAAATTCCCGACGTTTATCAACACGGCTGGAAGTGTCGAACGTACGTGAACTAAATTTGAATTAATTTTCTGAGTCTATATAAATTTATATATTCACTAACCCTCTATGATAATTTTACATATAAGTATGCAGTATTCATTTTGAGTGTAGATATATAATTCGCCTGACGTTTATATATTCAAGTAGGTTATCGTAGCGTTTAGGCTTAAGTACTGTACATGCGTCATAAAATACGGGATATAAATAAATGTAAATGTCGCGTATCTGCCAGAATGTTTTGCCTGTTGGTGACAGAAAAACAAATTTCAGTAGTCTTAACGTCGTAGTTTATTAGCCTGGATAAACTCTTACTAGCATTGTACAATTTGAATGAAACACATAATTCAGCAGGTTTTCGAAGCAAATATGTAAAAATCAATATAAAACTTTCATTGGGAAACATTTTTATCAGTTTAACATATTTCTTATACGTGTAACGTCAAACAGCTACGTAACAGATTCAAGCTGATAAAGAAACACGTAAGAATTTATTGCTATAGCAGGTTTCCTCAAGGCTTGCAAGACATGTTAACTGCAATTATCTTTTCATTTTTGTAGACTTTTACAAAAAAATCTGATGACAGTAAAGTCCTTTATGGCGTAAATGCAACATGCGACGCCGTCTTATAGAACGAATCATGCATGTTTCAGTCGTGTATTACCGGAGCTGTACTTAAAGGCTGACGTGAACTGTCTAATCTGTCTGAATTCTTTTCCCAAAACACAAGAGTTGTGTTAATTTGATAGACAAAAATTCCAATTTTGCTTGAACAAGTCTGACCTATTTTGTCGTACTTCTAAACATAGACGTGCGCAGGACTTGAGTAGTGGAGGTGCCAGATTACACTACATATTTTATCAGAGACTAACAAAAAAGTAAAAAATAAATAAATAAAAATTCGTATTCATGGCATAAGTTATAAGAGTAATAAAATCAAACTGTTTCGTCCGCATATAAATCATCTACTAAGCCTAACTTATTAGTATATTTAAGAGAAGGAAATAGGTTTTTAGTTGCAGAACACACATACACTCAATATTATTCAGAAACCCATTTGAAAACACGTTTACAAGTCCATATTAAAATTTAAAAATTCTGAAAGAAATCTGCTAAACATAAGATTCTGTAATGCTAAAGCGCTATCCGGCGACAAAAAGAGCAATATTTTTTTAATTCATCGATGACAGTGTATGTTTGCTTTTTAACTTTTTTAAAATCCTGATCTCTTGTCGGAAGTGACAACCAAGGTGGGTAAAATATAACTCTTAGAAAGCAAGGTTCTTTTTTTAAGATTTTGCCACGTGTGTTCTTTTTATTTTACCGGAGTTGCGTACGGTTGTACTGTGTTTCGTATAAATTCTGTAAAATTTGAATGCTATGTACAATTATTTTTAGTATTTTACGATATGGGTTACTGAAGTTATAGTTGTAAAATGAACCTGTGATATATATTTAAACATTTATAGTGTAAAGTTTGTCTTGCTTTGTGCCACATATCACAATATATTAAAACAGTTATCGCCCATAAATAGTTGTAAAATTTTACTAAGTTATACGAAGCAGAGTATGGCAGAGGAGATGGTGAAGTTGCAAGGAAGCGAGGAGAGAGGAGGTGAACAATACTTGAAGAGAAAGGGAAAGGGGAAGATCATTGTTATGCGCAGTGCCACCCACCACAGAGTCAAGAGTGGTATCTACAGCGTCGTTGATGCCTACAGCCCTCGTATCTGTCAGCTCGCAGGGTGCCTTTGTCCCCGCACGACGTGACGTAGGCCTCAGCCATGGCTCCTGGCGGAGGCCTGGGCGTGGCGCAGGTTGTGCCGAGGGGTGGAGGGAGAGAGAGTTTTATTAACTGCAGGCGATTAGCGTGAGTTAACGACTTGGAACAAAACATTCCTCGCGGTACAGTCTGCGCCCCAGCACGCTGGCCACCTGTGGGCTTGACCCAGTTGCCTGCGATCGTTATTAGCGCTTTTGCACGATGTATCCGACCTCTTGCATTGTCCACCTGCAAGTGCAGTTATGTTCCGGGTCAGACTTTCGCAGCAATACATAATTTTGGTCACACATAAGCTTGAAAAAAAAAAGGGGGGGGGGTACGAGACGGTAGTAAAACTATGTTAGCTATGACAAGATGAATATTCATGGATATACACCATTGCTTGCGAGTGTTGCCAAGTCGGAGATAAGCCCACAAAAACATAAAAATACAAATAAAATAAAAATGCAACAAAATTACAAAAAAAAATAAGACCAAATATGGTCTTTGTCAACATACACATAAATAATTCCAGAATATGAATATAGTCAGTATAAGATAAGAGATTAACAACAACAAAAAACAGACAGAACAAAGTATGTGAACAGGACAACGATGATGGGCAAAAAACGACGAGGACAACTCAAATGAACACAGCGACAGAAAAGATTGTAGGCGAGACAACACAACGAAGATAACACAGACGAAGAAATCTTTCAAAGATCATATGTTAGCTATGTTACGTTTAAGTTTGTTTTTATTTTCACTGAAAATAAAGGCGTTAGAGCAGTTAATATTTATTTTCAAAATAACAAACGATTATTTCTGTTATTGGAAGTTTTCAAACCGGAAATTACTCCTGATTTGTTGTCCCCTTCAATACAGACGTATCTAGCGGCAGAAACCGTCTCTTGCCAAACTAACAACATTGAACGTCGTAATCTGTAGTAGAATTCGCACTGCGAACGCATTGTAATATGCGGGGAAATACAAACTTCGGACACGAACGGGATGTCATTTTAATTTTAATATAACATTAGCAGTTGCCTAGTTGGGTCTTTTACAAGTGTCAGATGGTCAAGAGTAAGAAGGACACCATGCTATTAAAAGCATTATTTCGAGAGCTTCCAACATACTATCTAAAATCGGCCTTTTCAATCTGCCGTACCTACTTCAAAATGTACTAACCGGATGTATGTAAAACCCCGAAACTTGCACTGAACTTTGGTATGCTATATTTACCACCATTAAAATGATATGTCACCACTAGAAGTCTCGTAGTAAAAATGAATCGGGGGTAATCTTGCACGCCAGTTCAGCGCTTGGCTCGTACTTACGATGTGGCGTTCGATACGAGCTGCAGGGTCGCCCTTGTAACACGGTTTTTTCCTGAGTCTCTTGACTCGCTAAACTATTCAAGGTTGGTAGCGCCGTTAAGGACACTGGTGCCTGTAAAACATAACTATTGTAAAACTGCACGTGGCGCCTGATTACATGCTTGAAGTTACACGTCCAGGCAACAAAATTGGTAGCTATAACAGCATTCATGAGGCACTTACGAGGATGTTAGAGTAGAAGTCCGTTCAAACTTTCAGAACGCTCGCTGCAGAATAGGTGTTTTACGTCATAAAGAATCAATGAGGTAGAGAAAAAAAAAAAACAGATATTGTGTTACTGATTTGACTTGGTTACCAAGAACAATAAAATTATTTTATAGTTATTTCACAATCTCCACAGCAAAATTATTTCAAGTTAGGTTCCACATACCTTAATTACCATAAGAAAGAACCACATCAATTTTAACACGTTCCTTTTCGTAGCTGCCGTAAAATGTGTTTGTGAGTGCTTGGTTAATTTTTTTTTTTTTAAATTGAAAATGCTCATAATGCACTATAACTTTGACTTAAGAAAACAGGACACCGCCAGAAACGTAAATCTATATCAGTCTCATCGCTTGTGATACAGCTCGTTCGCCCGAGTTGGGAGCTCGGATGCTGTGCGTGCGAGTCAGGTGCGCATCTGGGGGGAAAGTTGCTCGTCCCACCCACACCTAGTTAGGCAAAGTTTTCCTGCGCCTCCATAGCGCTGCTTGCTGCATTTACTCTCGGCTCTGTTTCATTATCGCACGCGCCCGCCGACTGTGTTTCATTACCCTCGTGAGAGCAAAGTTTGCGACACAATTGGAGAGGAGGCTATTAATTTTCGCTCCAGTTCCCCCTTGCCTTAGTCTGTCGACGCAGTAGCTCACACTCCTTCAGCCTGAGTGTGGTGGAGACGAGTAAACATTGTTCCGCCAACCACTTAAAGACGAGCGTATGTTCGTGTCCCGCCTGCGCAACTGTTGTTTAACTACTCCGTACGCATACACGCAATAGATAACATTGTTATTCCGTTGTGAAGGTATTTTCAGTTTGGCATGTCACTCGGTTTTATAGGCCGCTTAGGGTAAATTTTCAATCCGGATTGAAGCTGGAGTGGACTGAGGAATCCAGATTGAGATTATACTATAAACACTTTGTTTTGGACTGAAGTAGGAGTGAAGTGAGGTTGAGGTGGACTGGAGTAAAGAATCCGGATTGAGATTTTACTGTAACCACAGACTGAACTGAAAAGAAAACGCGCAGGACAAAGTTGCCGCCATATTGTGTTGTTACATATTGTGGTTAGGTTAAAAAAAGAACAGAGTGAACGTTATAATTTAACAGAAAGCGTTGAAAGCAAATATTTGTAAAGCTAAACGGCTTTTTTTAAAGCAAACGGAACAAGACAAGTGGTGCATCCAGTGAAGAAAAGTCTTATTTGGAGCAACTCTTACTTTTCGTTTGTCATCTGTTCTTTGCTTCGTACTGTCGCCGATAGATAGCATTATTATGTTTTCAGTCCAGGTTGACTTCAACTTGACTCTTGTTTACGGTTCAATCTGGATTGTAAAATTTACCGTAAACAACAGTTCGTCAATCCATGTTCGCTATACATTCACTCCAAGTTGACTCCACTTCAAGTTCAATCTGGATTGAAGTTTTACCCTAAACGTAGTGATAGTGTCGTACATAAAACCATAACATGCAAATTTTGACATTTACGAGCCATTACGTAGAAACTATTATAGTTTCATAAGAGCAAAATTTAGTCAAAATAGATATCTATACATAGAGAAAAAATTTCGGTCCAAATATAAAAATATAAATATTACGATGAAAATTGCTGTTGACCGTGACATTTCTTTGTGTGTTCATTATGTACACTGTATTCTTGGCGTGCATTTCTATTCAGAGCGGTCTTCAGCTCTCGTATATGAAGCGGTAGGCTTTTTTGCTTGATCTAACTGTCTACGTAGGGGCGTTCATTGGGGGGAAAATCATAATTTTATATTTATATAAAATAGGACAAATTTTGTAGACATTAGTTGAGAGTACATTTTCCTCTTACGAAAAAAAAAATTAGCTCAGTCAGTTTTCCCACAAACGCATTTCAAAGTCAAAGTATGCATATTTTTACTTCGTGCAAAACGTGAACACCGATCAACATAATGAAATGGTAAAAAATCATGTCAGAACTACATGTCACGGTCTACGGGTAAAAGTATATAAAAACCAGTTATAAAATATGTTGGTATTTTAAAAAAAAGTAACCAAAAAATTAGCAAAGTTTTCATTTTTTTAATACAGTTTTTTTTTGTAATGAATTTAGGCTGCTTCATGCCGTAGACCGTGACATGCAGTTTTGCTGTTATTTGTTCATTTCATTATGTTACTGGTTTTCATGTTTTGTGTGAAGTAAAAATATGCATATTTTGACTTTGATATACCATTTATTGGAAATATGACTGTGCTAATTTTTTTTCCCTTAAGAGATTAATGTACTTGCAAGTAACTTCCATAAAACCAACATTATTTCATACAAATATAAAATTGCAATTCTTCCCCACTAGAACACTCTTAATGGTCTTCTTCATGGTTTGTTTGTACTACTTTAGCCCTATATAAGTTTTGAAATAAACTATAGGCTCCGAATGTCATATCAGAAATGGGTCTCAACGGCGTACGCCCATAAGAATAGTTCAGTTTATTACACACAAACGCACACACTGCAAGAATCGTTCAAAGACTACATATAACATTGTTTCCACTGTTCGCCGTTTAGGAACGCTGATCCTACACAAATAATTAATTTTGTGAACCGATTTTGGTACAGGAACAATATATGAGTGCACATAAAAATCGGACTGCAAGTATCGCAGTACAATTAATAGCTTTTATTTTTTTTGGGGGGGGGGGGGGGGTAGAGGACTATCATATGCTCGCTGTATCGATAGTGCTTGAACGGAAGTTCGAATTTGCAACTCTAAATACTTAACTACCCAGCAACGAAATAACTTGATTTCCATTTTATTCGCCATAACAGGTACTAACGTATGGTTAGCATTCTAAAAGAAAGGATTTTTGTTTTGTGATCAAACTAGATGCTGTACCCTAACTGCCCTATCATAAGCGTTTTGTGTAACAATAGTTCTGAAAAAAAAAATGTCATGACTAGTTAAAATTGGTGAGGTGTATTATTCATGTACAAGTTTTTATAATGCTGCGAAACATTCAATACATTGTTGCTAAACAGAAAAGTTCGTCTCCGAATGCTTGGAAATAGACGCCGAACCGCGTTGTTGGCAACACTTACCTCCAGCCCTTGCTTATTAACAGTTGCAGTGCTGCAACTCTCGAGCGCTGCTGCTTGCTCGGCGCTGCTCTTGTGCACAACTTCTTGCCTTTGTCTGTACCTGGGTTCTTCGCGACCTTGAGCGCCGGCGAAGCAGGGCGGTACTGCGCCATGGAGCTGTTTCAGCTGAGCAGAGAAAAGACTGACGATATGTTGAACAGCGAACCTGTAAACAAACTTTGTTGTCGGCTGTTAGTAGTAAAGTGAGTTTTTTTAATTAGTTGCCTCAAAAAATCATTTAAAATACTTGAATTGGACTTAAGGCGAATCCTGTACACTGTGTTTATCATTACACTGTTATGTTTACTGCGAATAAACTTGTAGAGGGACTCTCGAGGGTAGTTTTGTACGGATCTGCTAGATTGTTTCAGTGTCAACCTTACAGATGATAATAATGTTGTGTAGTCAAAAGAAGGTTTTCGTTAATGTCAGAAGCACAAAACTGCACTCTTTCTTCTAAATTCTTTTAAATGGCTCATCTTTGTCCTGGTATTCTAAATAACGGCTGTACAAAGAAGGGATAGACATGCCTATTGAAATGTAAGAGAGCGATAGAAATGTATGAGAGAGACACGAAACCGCCTGTTTGGTGTCACATCAAGGTGACCCCATGTTCATTAACTTACTGTTATGTGATAAGTTCGTAATTAAGTCCCTGTTTCAAACAAATAAGTAGTTAGTAAATGTTATTAGTTACGTACCTTATTCGCATTAACATTTCATTAGTTTTATTAATGAGAGTTGTTTAAAGCTGTATAAAAACAAATGTCAATAACCTCAAAAGGGTTCGACCGTGTACTGCGACACCCAACACTGCGGCTTCAACTACGTCACAGCAGGCCATATATTCTTACCTCCGTGGTGCAAAGATTGCTAACCTTACTTTTGAGCTATAAACTGTCATTTTCATGATCAAGTTGAAGAATGTTTTGTTCTCTTTTCTTCACGTTTATTGTAATGAGACTGAAGTACTGCTAAAATTTATTCATTTTACAGAGTTGTAGAGTAGGACTGTTATTTTTAATTTCTTAGGAAGTAAAGAAATTTAGGTGACGTGAATTTGAAACAGTTTCGAAATGGAGATCCGTGATAAAACCCGCCGAACAAAGATGCGATCGTCCAAGCCATCGGCAGACCAATTTGTTATTCCTAATTAGTTTGTGTCTTAAATTATCTTAACTACACGTGCCTAACAAAAGCATAGTAAATGGCAGCTGGCTACACGGAAAGAAGTGTTTTGTGGCAGCTACAAAATATTTTGTGCGGATATTTACCCTACAAAATGTATTTTGTTGTCACAACACAAACATTTTGTTGATACTACTGAAATATTGCGGCCACCACAAAATAATTTTGCAGGGAAGACTTCCTACAAAAAAAAATTCAGTGTAATATTCATGCTGTAGCTACGTTTATTTGTGCTTTTTTATGTCAATTCGTAGGAAAGCGTGTTTTTTCCTGCAATGCAACGGTTGTGATCAAGATGAATGGGGAGAGTAGGGAGGGTTATATTTTATGCCATGTATTTAGTACCCGAGTACAGCCTTATTAAAAAAGAAGTATTTTATGGTAGTTTGTCTGCCAAGCGTGAAATGTTACGTCAAGGAACTTAACTGGCATGTAGTCTTACTGCCGTACTGCTTTCACAATTAAGCCTTAAAAGTTTTAAGGGTGTTAAAGTCATAATTTTATATTTTCAGGACGTAATGTTAGTTTTGTTGACGGTATTTGTGAATACAGTTTCCTCTTACGAGACAATCTTAGCTCTCACAGTTTTTTTTATAAAACTGCGTCAAAGTTAAAATGTTTATGTTACGCTGCCATGCAAATACTGAATATCTCACAGTGAAATAGCATGTCGTGGGCTACGTAACCTAACATTTATTAACCTACAACGTAATATTTTGAGTCTTTAAAAACTCGCAAAAGTACAGGAAAAAAGTGGCAAATTAGCATTTTTTAAAATACGTAAGATATTCTCTCGGAGTTTTTCTAATATTAGTTAACGTTGCCCATGGGATGTTCTTTCATTGTGAATAATTTCGTTGAAGTAAGTCAACTGTTTTTCACTATTTGCATGGCAGCGTAACATAACAAATTTTAACTTTGACGCATAATTATGAGAAAACTATGCGAGCTGAAATTGTTTTGTAATAGTAAACTGTGCTCACAAGTATCGTCTACAACACTAATACTACTTCGTAAAAATATAAAATGTTAATATTAATCGCTCTTGAATACCCTTTAAGATGTGACCTGATAATTTTATTGGCTGTGAATCTGTTGCAGAGTCCAACGCACGGTTTTGTTGTACATTTTCAGGCAGAGTACGTTGGTCTGTCTGAAAAAGAAGCTGTTTTTACTATGTTGGAGAACTTCTAAGTAGTATTTATTTTGTATCTACCACTGGAGTTATGGTTCGAATGCGTATTTATCCTCGTAGGTAAATACATTGGGGACACGTTTATTTGCTTTCATCAAGCGTATTTCTAACATTCTTCCAGTCGTCAGGGCATGTGGCCGCTTTAATTCAGCATATTAATCATAAAATTGACGACACATCTATAGGGCGTTCACGGCAAAGGCATGTTTTTCATGAAATGCACATATTTCTGCTGCATGTAAATGTAAATATCTTTCTCGAAGTTGAAGTGCATGGCAATGTTTGGACATAAATACGGCGGGAAGCTACAGCCTAGCTGAATATATTTAATGACGAATGTCGTAGTGCTAACTTTACCAAGAATCACGGCCTATAACTTGGTTCCGAGGCCAGGACATGACGTCATACGAAGAGTACGTGTGCGTGTTTCTGTAATTTAAATGATGTTAGTTTAGTGGCGCATCGAGGAGTCAGTCTTATGGTGAGACGTTCACAGCATTTGGGGGCGTGTCGGAAAGTAGGGTCGCATCAAGGTTTCTGGGTGCCTGGGGCAGGAAGTTGTTTGGGGGCCTCTACGTGTGTATGCAAATTTTAGAAAAATGATTTGCCTACTATTAGGCAAGGGGTTGGGGCCCCATTCGGTTGGGGGCCCGGGGTATTCTGTCCCTTTTGTCCCCTCCCCCTTTTTTTTTCTGCGGCCCTGTGTGGGGGGGTGGTTTACACTTTTCACCGATCACCTCGTAAGAATACATGGTATACTCAAATATGATTAACTTGACAATTACTATAACTTGTTTAAAAGCAAACTGTAAGTATGATATTTGGCGCCAGGCCAAGCTCTTGAATAGAAAGAGGGGGTGGGGTAGTTCTCCTTTCCCTCTCGACACACTACCTTTGTACACGCTTTTGCGTTGAGATTTCAAATTCTAAACAGACTGTTGAAGAGGAGCGGTTAGTTCGAACTCGGGTTTGCAGATGCTTGACTGACACTTAAATGCTTGGCAGCAGGACTCCATTATTCACGGAGCCTCTGAGATACCAGACATTTAAACGCGGGTTGCAAATAAGCTCACTCCCACCAGTTTTCTTGATCCCAGGACACGTCCATCCGAGGAAATATGGGAGATGCAAAGCAAAGTGGCTGACATCTGGTGATGAACTTCTGAACCTTCGGAATGGTGATACCGACTGCAGACGCTATATTGTACACGTGTGTAGCGAAGCAGTTTAAAGTCTATAATTAAATACTAGGTGGCAAAAGTACTGTTCTCCGTTGTAAAAATAAGACTTATAAAAAATATGTTTCTATATGTACATAAAGAGTACTGTCGAGGGTAACAATGTAAAAATATCGTTACTAGTGTTGTCATTTTCACACATAGCAACTTCTGCTAAACTAATTGTATTCATATTATAAACAGCATTCTCTAAATTTTTTCTGTAGGAACTATTTATATTTTCTTTTCCAATTTCTGCATGTATTGTTGTAAACACGTTGCTTTCATTATAGCTGGTTTATTTAGAACTAACGAGGTAAGGCCTAACCTCGTCCATTTACTTAATACTAAATTGTTGATATGATATAGTCGTAGACGTGTCTATGTAGTTGTAAGCGTTAAAATATATACTTAGCATGCGAGTTTTATTTAAAATAATTTTCCGGTTTGATGTTTATTTTTGAAAAGTAAATTTTTTTCCTACAAAAAAATTGTTACAAAAAAATTTTCCGAAGCTACGTTTGCAGAATGTTTCATAAATGTCTAGTAACGAGAACATTACAAGCCTATACCATCCCTTTTTTATATTAAGCATTAGTCTACTTACAATAACGAGAATATTAACACATGTTGTAACAACATCATGAACTAACCTTGAAGCATTGTGTAACCTATAAGCATTCTGAACGGACAGTTTTCACCCGCAGAAATTTTAATCAATTTTGTAGTTTGCCGAAAAGGTTACATTTTCATTTTTTTTTTTTTTGTAAATTGTATTTTCTGTCTAACGAACTCATTTATTGATGCACTCTCTCCATCGGCTTTATTCCGCGTCGCTTCTAAGACACACTTCAATGAAAAAAAATTAATTAATGAAACAGTTTATTACATATTTCTAGAGACGGGAAAAATTCACGGATTCATTGACCTATAGGTTAGCCTCCAAGAATATATGCGCACTCAAACAAACAGCAACTCTTCATTATCTCCTCGCTGATACAGTGAAATGGGCCTGCATTTAGTTGCTAAGCGACTTATACGAGGAAGTCAAGGACCAATTGCGAAAGTGACACGAACGTACAGTTAGTGGAATTCTAGCATGTGCCTAAGAGAAAACGTGAATTATTCAAGTCCCTACATATTTCGTATTGAATAGTTCGTCGTGATCAATATTCGTTTTATATACGTAAACTACACCCTTTATCAATCCGCACGAGCCTTTAAAAATGAAAATAAACTCGCGGTTCCATTGCCACGCATACGGAAAATACATTTCACTTACCATTCCGGCCGTCTGCAAGGCGCGACGGTGCTGCTCCTAGCGTCGCTTAGCATCTCCCATAAGGCGGATTTTCTTCGTCATCCGCGCCGTGCGTCGTGCTGTGGGTCGTGGTGTTCCGACCACGAGATCCTCCCGAAGTCGTCCATCTTCGGTCTACCTCCGGTTTGAGGTTTTCACTGCTTTCTGGAAGCACGGACGTTCGTTAAGGTGCCGGTCTACCAGTGAAAAACAGTCACAGTTTAATTTCGATAATCTGACGTTATGATATGGTAGAGGAGGCTTCTGAGTGACTCCTTCCTAAGCCACTAACTTGTATATTAGCTGACGGTCGCTCCAGGCAAGGCTCAGTCGCGAGATAGCTTCGGAGGGGAAGGGTCACGTTACTCTGCTCCTCAGCCTG
>PNEQ01122521.1:0-11420 GCA_003012365.1 Medauroidea extradentata
AAAAAAATTGCGTCGTACTCACCAGTCATGGCATAATATTCTGTAATAATTTCATTATTTACCGTGAGCTGTATAAAAAGTTATTAGGGGGGGACATACAGACATACATACATCCATACAGACTTACAGACATACAGACAGACAGACAGACGCGCGATCTCATAAGCCTATCTTTCCTAGAGGAAAGTAGGCTAAAAATAGCTAATTACTAAATAATACATTACGTCGATATTTCGTTGAAATATGCCGAGTATTTTTTCACCTGGCCATTTACACTCCGTGTTTCTGAAGTTATGAAGTTATCAATATGCGTTCATAGATGGCCAAAAAATCACACAGACGTGAATGATAAGGTAAAAACTTGATATAAATACCGTTGAGAAGTCCAAGCATTTGAATTTCAAGTACAAACTGCTTCTTTTATAATTTTTACTATAGCATAGTGTTTTAACTGTTAGTTAACGCTCTAGTATGTAGTATAATTTTGGGACACCCGTTTTTCTTCAAATAATTTTGGCAAAATCATATTGCTATAACGTATGTGTACCTGCAAGGTAGTACAGCGATAACACCCGAGTTCGAGTCCCGTATCCGAACATTGTTTCGCAGAATAACGCCAGGCGAAAGTTGGGATAGTTTGTCAACAATGGCAACTGCCGATTCCTCTCAAGTTCTTATTTGTGTACAATTGTAAATAACCGTCTCGAATGAGGCACTGGTGAATAGACACGAAGCCCAAATTCAGTAGAAAAAAACTATATAACAAAAATTACCCGACTCAGCTGTACTTTGGGTACTGGTCACCACGTGACCTTGTGAAAATCAGTGTTTTCATTTCACTCTGACAATCACCATACGATTACAACGTCATCAAAGGGATTCGCAGGTATTACGTCAAGACTCGTAAGAGCTGTAATCATCTAGGTTATGAAGTCAGTATGTGCTGAAGTGTTTGAAAATACACCCAGTCAATAAATATTTCACGAACATCAGTTGTCCGCAACACTAGTAAAACTGCCACATTTTTATACATGATAAGCTATCATTTGAAGGAAAAGTAAAAAAAGTAAAAAAAAATGTAATTACACATTTTAATAAACTAACAATAACTACATTCATATTGAGGTTTTCTTAGTATTTTAACTGTTTATAATTCGGCATACTTTGGGACATCCGGTATCTATAAAAAAATCCAATAGCAATGACAGATGTTGAAAAACAACATGAAAATGTCTATAGTTCCTGCTCGTTTTACTCCTCGAAGTTGTTTTTGTGAAAGCCTAAAATGATCGCACGTACTGTTATAGCACAGTGTTCGTCCAAAATTCTTGTTTCCTAAAGCAACAATTTTTCACAAATAATATTTGCTCCTTGTAATTCTACAAAACTGTGCTGGTATTTGTAATTCGAATAAGTATGGGTGTTTTCATATAATTGGAAAATAATCCGAGCCAGGAAACTTTTTACTCCTCGCAGGAGAGACGGAAAGGTAGCTATTACCAATTTTATACGCCTTTTCTCTCTCTCTCTCTCTTTCTCTCTTTCTTCTTACCTGCTATTTGTGCATTCCAATCACTTCGTCACCTTCACACTTCACTCTATCCTGAAATAACTCTCGTTAACAATCCAAATTTTAGTTTTCGGACAAAAATTCATAAGGGGTGCTAAGCGTCCTTTTAGATGTTGGATCTATAAATTTTCATAATTATTTTTATTTTTGTACTGGTGCCAGATATTTTTCGTTTCCATTTTATGACATAAATTTGACTATATTTTTCACTTGTGATTTTTTTTATCCATCATAGTTTTGCATAATGGCTTGTTGAAGTCAAAATGGTCATGTTACGATTTCATGAACCACACTGAAAATATTTTTGTATTAAAAAATCCTTATTGCTCAAATTTTAACTTAAAATGTCAATTATTTTTCAATAAAACAGCGTTATTCAGTTGTGAATTGTTTCAGGTTGGTAAGTCAGTTGGTTTTAATGTTATTCTTAAAATCGTGACAAGCTATTATGCAAAAACCGGGATGAATAAAAAAATTCGTATGACCTAATTTACTAACGATTTATGTCAAAAAATATCTTGAACAAATATTAACAATTAAAAATATATAATAATATTGCTGTCTACCTTAACCTTAAGGTGATCGCTCGCAGCTATATCGTATGGACATATTCATACACGGTCACGCATCAGAAGTTTTATATTAAAAATTGAACCTAAGAACGTATTGATTTTTCACTCACTGGACAACAGTTCCAGGATATAGTTACTGGAATGTTAAATTTGAGCGAGAAATTTAAGTAATTTCGTGTTAACACGTTTAAGACAAAAAAAAATGTGGGTATTTAATTCTATTATACTTTTGATTTTCACAGTATATAAAATAATTTCTGAACACAGCATGAACGGAATGACTTCATCAGTTAACAAGTTTAATAATTTATAAAGTGGTTTACATTTTATTGACAGCGAATTCATTAAAGTTGGGTACACTCAACTTTACCGAAGGAGTCCGTAGTTACCTATGTAGACGAATCATCCCAGTACTCGCCTGGAGTAATTATGGGAACTTATGGAAAACCGAAGTTAAGGTTGTCTCAGCCGGAAGTCGAACCACGGTCCTTCCGAATACGAGTCCAATGTTTAAGTGTTGTGTAACCTCGCTCAATATTAGTCAACAAGCGTAGTCAAATCAAATTATAGTTTTCGCTAAATACAGGATGAGTCGGGAGGAAAGGTACATGATTTGAGGGGTGATAGTACTGGTGATTCTGAACAAAATGTTTCTAATAAACATATGCCCTTTTCTTAACCGCTTCAGATAAACCTAATGAAACAACAAGGAACGGGATAAGTGCAGGTGACGGTAAATCACGCTACTGTTATCTTATGTAGGGTGTAATTTTGTACATTTCCACACGGTGGCGCTCTACGCATGGTGCAGTTGTTTACCTCAGTCTCAGTCCTACAGTACTTGCCCTAGTATTGGGAACTACAGTGTTGTTACTTGTACAGTTCAGTGTAGTCAAAAATGTCACAGGCCTTCACACATGCAGAGTATGCTTACATGATTTTGTATGCGGTTTCTCCTATGGGAATTCCAGAGCCGCTGTTCGTGAGTACGAACAACGATTTCCTAATCGCAGAGTTCCAGATAGCAGGGTTTTTGCAGGATTGCGTGACCGTGGTACGCTTCCCAGCGTAAATGTTGTATCCGAACGTCCCGTACAACAAGTTCTTAATGAAGTTGAGAACATTCGTCAGGTACTAGAAAGCAGCCCAACAACTAGCTCGAGACGAATTGCTGCTCAACTTCATATTCCACAAACAAGAGTGATACGCATAGTACACGAGCAGGGTCTGTATACGTATCATCGGCAGAGTGTACAACATCTGCATGAAGGAGATTGTGTCCACTGGTAAGAATTTTGTTAGTGGATCATTGCCAATGATAGATTAATCCCACGCATTCTGTTCACTGATGAGTTAACATTTACCCGCAACGGAATCAACAACACACGCAACTCTCACGTATGGGCAGACGAAAATCTACACCCTACTGTAGAAAGGAATTTTCAACGACGTTTCTCAGTTAACGTGTGGTGCGATATTATTGATGACCAACTCATCGGTCCAGTAGTTTTACATAATCGTCTTAATGGAGTACGGTATCTTGATTTTCTTCAAAACATGTTACCAGAAGACTTGGAGGATATCCCTTTGGCCACAAGAGCTCGTGTGTACTTTCAGCAAGACGGATCTCCTGCATATTCTGTACGGCCAGTGACACAGTACCTCAACGAAACTTATCCTGGGCGTTGAATCGGTCGCTTGGCCACCGAGGTCGCCTGATCTTACCCCATTGGATTATCTGTGTGTGGGGTTAGCTTAAAAGCGAAGTCTACACGCGCAGGGTGGACACAAGAGAGGAACTTCTCGCTCGTATTTACCATGCTTGTGCTCAAGTAAAGCAATGTACTGATGAGCTCAGATCAGCAACATAGCAGCTGTCTATCAGAGCAGCAAAATGCATTGAAGTTGGTGGTAGAGTGTTTGAACATGTTTTGTGTGGAAATGTACACAATTAAACAAAATATACGATAACAGTGTCGTGATTTACCGTCACTTGCACATTTCCCGTTTATTGTTGTTTTCATTCGGTTTCTCTGAAACGTTTTGTTCAGAATCACCGGTACTATCACCCCTCAAAGCATGTAGGTACATTTCCTCCCGACTCATCCTGTATATGACCCTAGTAAGATTAATTAAATTGACTTAATCGCCGCAATAATGTTTAATGGATAGACATAATTACATTTATGAATTACGAGTTGAAACAAGAGTAATTTATAAAAAGTATGATAATCAAAGATTGGCCCAGCGGCTACAAAAAATTTATCACAAACTCATGATAGGTACACTAGTGTTCTTTACAAGAAAATATGATATCTATTGACATTGGTGGACAGTAAGTACATAACTAATTTTTCACATTACTGATGGATGTTACAAAATTAATATTCCACGTTAAAGGATATAAAAAGGTATGATGTAGAGCGGATTACTGGAATACTCAATCGTCAGAAAAATCTGAACTACTCATCAAAATGCGATGAGAAATTTAATTACCAAGTACATATTTTATCAGCGGACGTTTATTTATATAGCACTATGCGGTAGTATGCTTTACTTTCGAATAAAAAATAAAAAACAGTTTTTAGGGAAATAAGGGCTTGAAACCACAAAACGTAAAATAATGAAAACTGTCATTTTTATAATCTTTAGCATGATAATACCTAGGCCTCTATGAAAATCGAAATTTCAAAAATACTCGCGTTTTATATGAAAATAAATTTAACTTCCGTAAACCTCTCGCGCAAAAATTTTCGTATGATGAACTTATTTTCAAATCAAAGCGCACGTATTTTTGACATTCTGTTATTATAGAGCCCTAGATATTATCGTATCAAAAATTATAGAGTCTAGTTACTAGTCACTGAACCGAGTGTAGTCTCCTCACCAACAATGCACCACGATGAAGCATTTAGTGACGACTCTATAATTTTATGTCGGATTATCTACACATATGATGTGAAGATATTTTAGTCAGTTTTTACTATCTAGTTCCTTAGAGCTGATGGACGGTGATATTATACTAGTATCCGGGTACCGACCCCGCCGGGAATCGAACCCGGATCGCATTGGTATATATATATATATATATATATATATATATATATATATATATATATATATATATATATATATATATATATATAGACACACACATAAGATCGATAAACTCCGACAACGTTTGACCGATCATTATGAAACTTGGCACATACGTGTATTTTTCATCATGGAGAAAGTTTTTATGCTATCAATTTTACTCTAACTCGCCACTTTATGGGGCTGCAGCGCATCAAATTCTACGCCATTAAACCGATTTTCGTAAAAATGTGTGTGCATAGATATTTAAATACGGATAATATTTTATATATTTATATATCAATTACGTTCGATGTAGGCATGTAGCTGGGTTCATATTGTCTTGCTTAGCATTGGACAGGACAACGACTGCCGGGTTCCGTTAGTTAATTATAAATTATACTAATCACGCTTAAGGTGGCAGCCTGGGTGGGCATATGTTTCATGTTTGAGTTCAAGATGTGTTGCGATGTACGGACGACACAGCTATCACGCCTCATCCTGGCCTCTAGGCGCAAATAAATGAACTGTCTTTTCGCCTATAACTCGCTATTATGAGACATTTCAGTGATAACCCTGTAATTTAATGACATATTAATTACGATGAAGATGTTCGTACATATTTGAAAAGAACAACAAGTACACCCAGCTTCACCAAACTTTGAACTTTTTTCCTGAGTTAAGGCAACCATGCTTAAAATTCACGGCGAAAACGCCAATTTTCGGCATTTCCGATAACGATGAGATTTGCTTTTCAGATAAATTGAGAAGCTCAAATGCACACACGGACTCTATCTACCCTAAGCAGATCTCGTGTTACGAGTGCTGAATTGTTTTCGAATAAATTGTTATTCGTGGCTTTTGGCCGCATAAGCAGGCGACCACTTAAAGGGGAGTGTTGGACAATTATATTATATTTTTAGTTTTTAAGTCATAGCATTTATTCAGAGTGTATTATCAAATTCTTCTCTTCGACAAAGCATAGGATATACTGTATTCTTGGTTAACTGCTCGATATAAATAATAATGGAATCTTTCATTAATATGTCATGCAGAATCATTGCAAGAGAATTATAGGTTAACTTTCAAGAATTCTCTTGCAATGTTCCTGCATGATAAATTAAAGAAATATCCCATGATTAGTTATATCAAGCAGTGTGTGAGGAATCAAGAAGATGTCATTTTGAACATTTACCATGAGTTTCAGAGTGTATGACAGTTCCACAGATTCAAATAACAGAAACTCACAGTTCAGTCTCTGGAAGTTTATGAATGTTTCATCGATGCGTATATCCAGTATGATCCATTGTACTCCAACCTCCTTGGCCATGACATTAAATCCGAATCCCACAAATCAGTAAATTACATTTGGAAATGGTGTTGCATACCATATACATTCTGTGACTCAATTTTTAATGATACAAGTGATTTAATGAACGTTAATGGCTCGCTACAAGTGTGTCTTCCCATTGCTCCAATGTATGCTGTGAAAATGCGTTCCGTGATTCGGCGTACCCTGTTGAAAATCCCTGGAGTAGGTCGTATTATGTCGAACCCATACGCTCTGGAAGGATGCCAGTGTCCGCAGGGGGTGTTACACCAAGGACTTTATATTTCCCCTGACAAAGTAATCGAACATTCTCGTACCGATTTTGAATAAATTAAATAATTTCACCTCTTTATGTCCCATTGGTGCATTGGTATTACGGAGACACTGAGCAAGAATAATTAAAATTTGTTACTTCAAATTTGAAACAGTTTTCTTTTGTTTCAGAACGATGTATCGATATATGAAGTCATTTCTTTAGGATCTTACAAGAAATACTGGTAATTTTACAAGTAATTGTGTTATTTGATGAGTGTTGGGTATAACGTGTTGCGAGACAATTACGTTTTGCAAAATCTGCCAGTTCAGAACATGACCCTTTTAGTTGCCTTCCAGTCTTCCTCGACAGAGTGGGCAGTCGTTACAGCAGTTAAGTAACGGTCGTCAATAATGTCCGGCCGCTTCAAAAGGGCGCAACTTGACATTTGCTGATCCGACGGTTAAATATAAACCTCCCGAGGAATGCAAAGGCTACTGGTTTCACCACGGGCCAATCTAAAATCTTGTCTGCACACTCTTCCAACGTCAGTTCTTACTCCAGGTAATTAACATAAATTAAATAATTTGACTGTACGAACTCTATGTTTCATCGATGACACATTATTATGCACGCCTTTTAAAAACCTTCAAAATCAGGAAAAGAAAAAAGTACCAGAATAGGTGTATATCGGTTTTTTATGACTGAGGTTTGATGATCTATTAAATTTTGAATGACAGCAGTTTTGAAAATAAGTGTTTATAATGGTCACAAACAGCAGAATTAGTATTTTTTACTATTACGTATTGAATTGAATGCAATATTGTTTGCGGGTCCAACGTGAAACATACACAGACAGATCCAGATTAAAATGAGTCTAGAGTTTCTTATCTTAGGAAAGTATCACACAAAAATTATCGGCTCTTCAGAGTAAAGTGAACATTTTTAAAGGCCGTGTTTTAAATGGAAAGTTTATATATATGTGTGTGTATATGTACATATATTAATGTGTGTGTGATTAGCTGAGACATTAACATTAGTGTTCTGTATAATCTTCGTCTTGTGTTTATTACTTTCACTGCTTTGTTCATACTATCAGGTAAATAAAACATGTGGATTTCTTTGAAATAATAAATTAACTGGACGTTCAAAAGTTTTCACTTTACCGCTATTTATTTTGTCCTACTGTGCACAGAAACATTGTGAAGTTTCCGTGTGTTTGTGAAGCATTCTTTTCATATTATTTATATTATTATTATCATCATGTGCATATAATTCTGTTGACAGGCTATATAAAATTTTGTTAGGAAACAATTTACAGAAATTCAGATATGCAACACTCATATTCTTAAACAAACTATCTCATTT
Source organism: Medauroidea extradentata (assembly GCA_003012365.1). Taxonomy (NCBI): domain Eukaryota; kingdom Metazoa; phylum Arthropoda; class Insecta; order Phasmatodea; family Phasmatidae; genus Medauroidea; species Medauroidea extradentata. The sequence continues at coordinate 8,169 of PNEQ01122521.1, forward strand.
ACCAGAATTTTTTTTTAAGGTTAGGGTGGTTATTCTTGTCAGGCATTAATTAATATTCAAGCGCTTCACAAAAAAATTGAAGTAAGTATGCATTACCCGGTACCAGTAGCGGCCATGTGCCAAACGTCTTACGCTAGCTTTTGTCGTCACGGGAAAATTTCTCCTTGCCTGCTTCGTTTACACGGGCCAGTACTTTCTATCTTAGGACCAGTTTGTAATGTAAATATTGTCACGCGACTAACAAACACAGCATATATATTTCCCCAGTCTTGAAAATAAACATATGTCGCGGTGTTAAAATACGTTTATTAGCATCTAGTGCCTTTTTAAATAATATTTTAAAAATGCTGACATTTACATTAAGCGCCTATACATAACCTAGAGCCTGACACGTTTGTCTATTACCTTTGAGTCTGTGCTTGAGTGTTCACCTTCGTGTGTGTGTGTGTGTGTGTGTGTGTGCGTGTGTGTGTGTGAAAGAGAGAGAGAGAGAGAGAGAGAGAGAGAGAGAGAGAGAGAGAGAGAGAGAGCACGAGGTTGCATCTTCCCTCCTTACCTACAATCCCTTACTTCTCTCAAGTCGATAATTAAGATTGTAAACACTTCAACGACTGCATTACCGCTAGATGATTTTTTTGTCGGCATATACTTAATTCTTTAGACAGCCTTTCATCGATGGTCAGACAGCTACTTCATGTTTTTCATCACGTCGTATGCCTCGGCTTAAATGCATGTAACACAACATACACACAGGCTATTCACGCTTATTTGGCCACTTATGCAGTCCTGGATATTATTTCCTTTTAAACTATTTTATTCATTATACTATATTTTTATATAAATATTGTGTTGAAACAGTATTAAACACGGTGTAAGGGTGTCCAAAAACAACCAATTAATAAGCGCACCACGCGAATCCTGGGCTGAATTGGAGACCAAAATGTTGCCAAAATATACTATGATATTTTATACGCACAATGTGGCATCATAGCACAATAGTTAGCTCCCATCTTGTTCACCACAGATATCTTACTTATCTTACTACTATTGTTCTGATCTGCATATTGTGGATGCAGGTTAACATCCCGAGCATTCCAAACATGATCCTGCGTTCACTTAACTAACATACATAAATTAATACCTGGACGTGAAGCACAAGAGGGGACCTTTCTCCGTGCAGTGTTGCCATATCATGCACGTAAAATGTCGTTGTGAAAGTTGCTATCGACTGTTCACTGTAAAGTGAGCACTACTTAAAGTTTTCCTTCAGCTGTTATGCAATCATCTTTACTATTTTCAATATGAAAACCACCATGAAAGTAAAAAATCAGTATAGCTAAACGTTTCGCCACTCTCAAAATTTAACGTATTTGGCCACAATAAAATAAAGTTATCGGTTATTTTAAGTGTTGAACAGTGCTCAGTTTAAAGTGAATTGCCTATATCTACATTTTTGTCTTCAATATAGCCTAAGATTTGTGTGGTGTGCTTGATTAGCGGTTGTTTCCGAACATCCGGAACAGTTATTACCATACTCAAGGGCTGATATCTACAGGCTCAAAAAAATTAATATATTCATTATTTTTACCGTTACAGTGCACACTTAAAAAATGATCATTCCACCGTTAAGAACGTATATTATTTTGTCCTACTGTGAACAGAAACATTCTGAAGTTTCCGTGTGTTTGCGAAGCATTATATTATTATTATTATCGTCATCATCAGCATGTGTATATAATTCTGTTGATAGGCTACATAAGATTCCGTTAGGATACAATTCACAGAAATTCAGATAAGCAACACTCATATTCTACCTAATTTACCAGAATTTTTTTTTTTAAGCTTAGGGTGGTTATTCTTGTCAGGCATTAATTAATATTCAAGTGCTTCACAAAAAATTTGAAGTAAGCATGCATTATCCGGTACCTGCTTCGTATACACGGGCCAGTACTTTCTATCTTTAGACCAGTTTGTTATGTAAATATTATCACGCGACTAACAAACACAGCATATATATTTCCCCATTTATTAGCATCTCATTTATTTCAATACAATTTGGGGCAAGATTGGCTGACAAAAAACCTAATGCCAACAGTCATACATGAAATTTTTTATGCCTGAGCAGCTTATACTAAATGTATTAGGACACAATTACTTAAGTTTTTGTTGTAATAACTTATCATTTGAAACCCTATTGTAAATGGTACAGGAAAAACAGTTTTAGGATGTATTTACAGTTTTATTTAAAACAGAAACCTTAAAATATGACAGTTTGTGCAAACTTTATTATTAGTTGTTTTTTTATATTAAATTATTTTTTTTCTACACTATATAAGGAATAATTATGATCATACAACAATGTGTCTTGATTCTACTTTAAATTACTACGTAATTTATTCTATTAAAACTAATTATAAAATATATCATAAAACTTGACAAAGTGGCAATTTCGGTGAAGAGCCATGTGAAAAGAAGGCAAAATTGGGTTTGAAAGCTGAAGGAAGACAACTGGACTAGTAGAGACATTTACAGTGTGATTTTGAAATGATTTTGAGAGATTTTATGTGATTGTGATTTATCGAGGAAAAAGTAGACTGTTTGCTAGGCTTCAGTACAATGTCTTCTTTTCTGATGTTTTTCTTTTATTATTGACGAGTCTCTATTTGACTGGGCAAATGATAATTCTGTTGCGTCACGACTGGACGTCTGTGGTTTATCTGTAAACTGCTTGACCGCACCGCATAAATATCGTCCAATCGTACAAGGCACAGAATGCTACACTGCACACACACAACAAATAATATTTACTTAATAATTGATGTTCTAATTTCCGTCTTTAAGGAGGTACAATGGTCGCCGTCTTGGATAAAAGAGTTTCTCATTCATAAATTTACTTAAAAATGTATATTACATTACAAAAGTAAAGAACATGTAAACTTATTGTATGCAGACAGGTTTGCTCCTGCTTGAAGGATTCACAAGGGGAGGCAATGTACCTTTGACCCAATCTCCTTTGGTTGTTTCACCATTGAAACATTAGTTTAGAGAGCAGAAAAAATTCTCGCGATTTTCCACCATCTACAGTGATTAGGTGTTTACAGAGTGTCTTCATATTATTTTTTACGCGTTTCATTTGGCGCCTTTATACATTTGGTAGGACTTGTACTCGTCATGGAAAAATTTACCAATACAAGTCTTGACGTTTGAGTTTGATAGTAGATTTTAAATATAAGACCTTCTTATTGCTACTTT
>PNEQ01122521.1:11520-46679 GCA_003012365.1 Medauroidea extradentata
AAAAAAAAAAAAAAAAAAAAAAAAAAAAAAACTTTTAGCAAATCACACAATTATAAGAAGCCAGTGGACTTCTCGGAGGGAACAGTCAATTGCGAATGACTAGAGGCTCGAGAATGTATACGGCAGATGAGTCTAACCTACATGTGAGTAAACCCGAGAAATATTTCCATTCTTTCGTATAGCAGATCAATATAACAATCGTGCTTCTAATTAACTTGATCATACACCGTAAAAATGCTCCTAAATAGAAATGCAATTTTTACCCTTCACACAAAATGGGACACCGTATTTATGCTTGTCAATAGAGAAAATTATATTAAATAATAATTAATTTTAATATAAAAATATTTGTCATATTTAAAGCTAAACGAAAACGTGGGGCACGTGAAATAGATAAAATAGTAGCCTAAGGGATGTAGAGGGTAGCTGTCGTTGAGGAAACTTACACATCAGTCCTTATAATTTGCAGTGCATTAGAATTGTTTATGACTTGTGAACTATCCATGCATCAATTATCTAGCGCATGCGTCCCACGTTTTTCGTTTTAAATCTAAGAAGTAATTTCATAAAACAAATGATTTTATACTTCATAGCCCATTTCAAAAACATGGTACATTAATTTTTTTATGTAATATTATTTACTGTTGTTTTGTCTTGTGTGTGTGAAATGTAGAAATTTATGTTTACAAAGCGTGATATGGTAAATAAGTGTATTTTTTTTACTTTAAAAGTTATAAATTTTTACCATGTTGCACTGTCATCCAGTTCTAAGATGTGTTTAATGTTAAAGTATCTAGCTCAACGGGAAGTTAATTTAAAAGCGTTAGGAAAGTTTGTACTCAACAGACAAGATAAATGCATTGTCATCCAGTTCCTAGCTATGTTATAGCTCATTGTTACCGAACAGACAAACATACAGACATGCAAGCGAGTTGATAAAAACGTGCAAGAAACTATCACTGTTAGTTTAAAGTGTGGTAACAGAGGTATCGATTTGTATATAAACGTTGCCACTTGGTAACACTATTACCATGCCTACATTATAAAAATTCCTTTACATCGGTGAAATTAATTCACAATTAATTTTTTGCAGTGTACCAAAACGAGTTTGATATTTTATGCTTTAATAATTTTATTTTACTAATAGTGCTGTGGTTTGGTACTATTCTGGTACGATCCCCGCGGGGTTACTTCCAAATTTCGCATGTGGAAAACATGACGGACATTGTGTTTGGTCAGTGGGTTTTATTTCCATTCGCCATTACATTCCGTCTCTGCTATATTCTCACACTACATTGGTACTCAACTTGTCTCTATACCTAAATGTTAGGCCTATGGCACAATTGGCAGTTACTGTTGGAGTTGTTAATGGTTGGTGTGTGAGGCGTGGGTTGAAACAATGGACGGTTGTATATCACTTAGCTGTAGGTCATAGGTTGCTGAAATAAATTAACTTTACAATACGCTTCGGACATGAATTGCAGTGTTATGCTTTGTTTTTGAGGAAATTATAAATAGTGAGGCTTAGTATTTTTTTTCTGTGTACTACAATTGGCGTGGTTGCTTGTACTTAAAATTTCAATATTTTGAACTTTATTACAACACCAACAATAACCACCAGAAAAGAGCGTTGAAATGCTCTCGTGACCTACACTTACCACTGCAGCACCAACTTCAAACACTAACCTGTTTTTTTTTCAATTATCTCCAATACAAACCACCAACAATACCAACAACTATCACTTGTGCCAGAGGTCTTACGTACTGACTAAAATCTTTCCACGAATAAAATATTTTTTTTGATGATGAGTATCAACAAATATTCCACATAAATGTTTTGCTCTAAATTTCAGTGCTAATAAAAATGTGTGTGTGTGTGTGATATCAGTACAAGTGTTGAAACAGAAAATTAAGTTTGCTAAGAGGCACTTACCATTTTTCCACACTCGAAAATCGTAAAACACGGTACTCCGACCCTCAATTTAGAGTCATTTTCGTGCAAGTTGAAATATTCAGTAGTCTTACCTAAATTCAGAGCAAGATAAACGGAACACTTTTTTTATGGGTACTTGAATTTACTTTTTGCGTCAGAGAGTTAGTGCGGAAACATTAATGTCATCTTGGACTGAGGATTAACACCCTGCAGGGAGCCTAGAATCAAAACTACATGCCTTAGAATCGGGCGCTCGCGGAAAAATTCCATTGCGAAGGTAAAAGGGGGAGGAAAATGTATTCTAACCAGGCCACAGCTTCGAAAGTTCCTCCCCTGAATGACCGGTGTATTTCGGGGTGTTTTACTTTCCCCGTCAAAACGCCTGCAGTGCCTAAAGACCACATGCCAAGGGAGAAAGTACAGCTTCCGGGGTTAACTTCTCTTCCCGAAGCACCTACCCCTTGTTAGACCACTTTTATTTTTATTTTTTTATTTTTTTTCACATCCGCGCAGAATCTGAGGGGGTAGTTGCCGGCTCTTTCGTCGACCTTCGGGAACACAGTACCACAATCTTTCATCCATTTTCTTCCCCGCCCATCTCTGACCTCTCTGCCCCCTTCTTCATCCTCACTCCCTGCCCCCCCCCCTCTTAAGCATAGGCCCCGCCGCCACCACGTGCCCTTACGGGATGTTTCAATTTAAAATCCGGCATTAAAACATTTCGGTCCCCAGCGCAGGCCTGACATTACCACTAAGTGTGTATAGTCGCCTGCAAGAGTATATACGCGGCCTGTCTTGCTCTCTGGTGGGAAAACCACGAACTTTCAGTCCCTGCGATAAGAAAGACTGCTGCCGTGTACTCTAAGGTCCGATATTATAAACCTCTTTCGAATGACAACCAACTGCTATCCCCATAGATAAAGCATTGGTGAGCAGTTGGTTGTCATTCAAAAGAGGTCTATAGATACGGCCCTAAGTGTGATTCTACAAGAGCGTTGTAAGCGCAGCTATTGAAACACCCAAACGCAGGGGTTTTTATTTCTACACGAAAGCGTCCGAGACGTTAGAATTACGGCGTTCTGCCGCTAGTTCCTAACATTAACTTCATTCAGATAGGATGTGTAGGGGGGCATGTTTCAATTGCTCATGAACCCCCGTGTAGACTGCTTAGCGTTTACGAGCGCTGGCGTCGCTAATGCATCCTTCCGCGTTTGAAGCGCTGACGCAGTACCTGACGCCATCTTGAATAGTGTTCGAAGCACCCGTCTAGCCACGCTGGCAACTTCTCCATTTAATTACATTGTGACTGTCACATCGGAGTTAGCTCGCGTTCCCGAGGACCGTTCAAACGCCACGTTCCTAACGCTCGTGTGGAATCGCCCTTACTCTACATAAATGTGCCTTGCCCGCGTCTATATTCCTGTCTTCATGACTACATAATCCCGGAATCACGTAGGCACGACAGAAGCTACACGCTTACTGCGACATTAAAATCAAAATATGCCCGACAATCAGCACCGGTGTTTTCTCTTGACATCAGCGCGACAAAAATGCCGCACGCTACGCCAATTCCAAACAGAAATTTAATCGATTTTATCCTAGTCGGGACTTAATTTTATACCGAAATGTTGGTAAAACAGGTTACTTGCTAGAAAATTGCCCTTATTTATCTTAAAAGAGCGATTTTGGTTGTTTAACAACGGCAAATCATGAGGTTTTTAGGCAAATCGTGCCTTTATTTCAACATTTCAGAATGCTAGTGAGAATTTTAAATATGTAACAAATTAATGGAAAAATCTGATGTGTGTGTATATATATATAAACTATTTGTCGTGTGGCAGTCAAACTACAGTGTTTGCAGTAACGATAATTTTTCTTGCTCCGTTGGGAGAAAACTATGAACGCTAAAGTTGTTTAGTAAGAGAAAACTGCACTCCCGAGTATCGTCTACAAACTAAGACTATTTCTTTAAAAAAATATTATGATTTTATCATACTTGAACGCCCATAAGTCCCGTCTTATAACCTATTGCGTATCTCAGTCTGAAAACTGTAACTACACTATAGTATACATAAAGTTTATCGTTAATCCTGGATAAAAACATCGAGGTCATTAAAGACGATTACAAACAACTTCACTCAAACACGAACTAAGAAGGAGTACGTCATAGATTATGTTAAGTAAACCATTCTAGTTAGGACTATGGGAAGAATAAATTGTTGTTCGTGTGTCACTAAAAAACCGCGTTCGGCGCATTATCAAGAGCGCGCGGCTCCCAAAAACGCGATTCTGGTTCGAGTCCAGGTGGGGTTGACTTCCGATTTCTTCAACGTGTCGGAAGTTTCCGGACGTTTTTATCGTGGTACTCCCACTTCAAGGGGTTTGACAGACGCCTTACGTGTGCCCAGTCAGAAGTAGACTCTTAATGAGTAATGTACTGCGTAGATCCCCATCCGTCGCTATTGTTATTCTGCTGATTAATGCACCATTATGCCGCACAGCGTGTACAATAAAAGATTTCATAAACATTTTGACAACTAAGATTGCTTTAAATACATAGTCGATCCAACAGTGCATAAACATGATGAATGTTTGTGTATGATTAAGCAGTTAATTTCGAAAGTTTATGTGTATACGTACACATAAGACTTTTGTATATAGGCCTATATACAAGTCTTACATGTGTGTGTGTATCGATTCGCTTTGGTTCAGTTATACATTTTACACTGTCTGTATATGTATTTTAAGAGAAAATCTTACTCTTGTAGATTGTTGTAGGCATCATGTAGTACTTATTTACCCATTCATTCCTACTTAATTTTTCTTTTTTTAGTTTTGAAAGTACGTTTTCTTGGCGTGAACAGTATTAGTGCTAATAAACTAGTGGATGGTACTTTTCCTTGCTGTGCAGTTATTGACACCAATCATTCACAAAGTGGTTACTGTCACCAGTCATTTACGAAGCGATTACTGTCGCCTGTTATTTACAAAGTTGTTATTGTCACCAGTCATTTACAAAGCGATTGCGGTTACTGTCACCAGTCATTTATAAAGAAGTTACGGCCAGCAGTCATTTACAAAGCAGTTACTGTCTCCAGTCATTTATAAAGCAGATACTGCCAGCAGTCATTTACAAAGCAGTTACTGTCACCAGTCATTGACAAAGCATTTACTGCCACCAGTCACTTACACAGCAGTTACTGCCACCAGTTATTTACAAATCAGTTACTGCCACCAGTCATTTATAAAGCAGTTACTGCCAGCAGTCATTTATAAAGCAGTTACTGCCAGCAGTCATTTACAAAGCAGTTACTGCCAGCAGTCATTTGCACAGCAGTTAATGTCTCCAGTCATTTACAAAGCAGTTACTGTTGCCATACATTTACAAAGTACGGTAACATAGACTCGCATTCAAGAGGATCCGGTTTCAGTACTTGGATCCGCCATTCCTGGTCTGGTTTCCCATTGCTTTTCACGAAATCGTTCCAGGTGAATGCCGGATGTTTTCCTCATCAAGGCCGATTCTTCTCCCAGTTCCAGTTCTTGTGTAGAGTTGTGTGTAACCGACTCTGATGACATCAGTGTTGGCAAGACGTAAAGCCCACACAAAATGCAAAAAAAAAAAAAAAAAAATTAAATTATTGTTGTAGATATGACTACGAATCTCGTAACGTGCACGGAAGACGTTGAGAACAGTTCCGGGCTACAGGAACAACATAGTTATTGTCAAAACTGTTCTCATTAAGGGCGCAACGTTCTTGAAACTGATTTGCGCATTGCAGGCGAAGAGCTTGGTGTCCGTATAAAATACCTCATCGCCACTATGTGCTAAGCACTGAGCTAGTGTGTTATATTTCCCACGAACCGTCTTTATAATGAGGCAGTAAGTTCTGGCCGAATAACTGCATTAATCTGTAGAAAAATTAGGTGTACTGACGTATTTGAAATCCGCATTTCCCAGGTTAGTACAGATTGATGCAAGACAGTATGAAAAAAATATCTATTTTAGTTAAATTATATAGTGCAATTGGAGTAGTTTCGTAAATTATTTATCTCTCACAGGGACACAATAACTCAAATATCAATGGAAAGGGGGGCAAAGGTAATAATTTCAGTTCTAACTTTCTTCTTTAAGGAGGTATAATGGTCACCATCACGGACAAATAGAGTTTTCCGTTCATAAAATGCCTTTAAATAATGTATTATGTTACTAAAATAAATAACGCTTAAAATCACTGTATGTGGGCAGGCAGTTTGTTTAAGGTTTGCCCGTGCTGCAACGATTCAAAGAGACGGCAACCCCTTACCATCTCCCCCCTTCCCAATCCTGTAGTTATATTCCTTGTTTCCCAACAGTGCAACTAATTTGAAGAGTGTAGTTGGTACCGTTCTTAAGAATCCACGATGCACCTGATGTACAAATTATTTGTTTTAAAGCCGTAATATTTGTTTTGAAGTATAAATAAAAAGGTTTGCTTGAAGAACCAATTAAATGTGTGTGTTCTTTAAAATGTTTGCACTAAATTTGTTTTATGGGTTAAATGCAGTTTGTAAACAATGATATAGGCCGTTCACGATAAAGTGAGCACTGCGTGAAGCTTTCTCCCAGCCGTTTCTCAGCCATCTTAACTATTTTTAGTTTGAAAACTTCTATGTAACTAAAAACCAGTGTAAACGTTTCAACACACTCAAAAGTTAACATTTGTTGGCCCAACAAATCATATTTTTAATGAATTACAAGTTCTGCTGAGTGTTCAGTTTATAGTGAACAGCCTACAGAAAAAATGGATACTAATTTTTTTCTATCACTGATTACAAATTGCATTTACCAAGTAATGACAATTTTGGGCAGTAATGTTAAAGAACACGTACATTAAATTGGTTCTTCAAACAAACATTTTTTTTATCTATACACTAAAACAAATATTACGGCTTTAAAAACAAAGAATTTGTACATCAGGTGTATAGTGGAATCTTAATTAGCATTCGGTTCTGTAAACGAAGAAAAGTGTTCTGTAGCAGGAACTAAGTACTGCAATATGAACTATCGCAGCAAATAGCACAACTGTTAGTTGTGTTGGTATCACTGCCTACAATTAACAGTCTGGTAACTAGTACCGGCCAACTAAACATTATTACTGTCCTTATTACTAATGTATGATTATTCCAATGATTGGTTCGTCTCAGAGAAGTTGCGCTGCATATACGCTCACAAGCCGAAGGACTTAGGGCCATGCTCTTCCTTTTATTTCAAACAATTGCAAATAACTTGAATAATTTTTAACCAAATACTTTGAAAATGTTTGAGACTGTGTGCGGTCATACGATACACAATTTTTCCAGAGCGTTTTTTAAATATAATGTACCGTTAGGTAGCAAAAAATTATTTTGCTTCATTTTGGCTTATTTCGACAACAAAATATGTGCTATTTATGGGGCAAAATTCTAAAAAATTTGTTAGGGGTATTGTAACAGAAAAATTCTGATACAATCCGTGTTATATAAGCGTTAAAACTGCCAAAACGAATTTTTGATATATTTATTAATTTGTGTTAAAAATATACATTTTCGAAACGACTGCTAAACTAAAGAGCGATGCCTTAAGACCTCGTGTTCTTGTTATAACGAATCTAAGCGGGAAAAATCGCATGAAACCTCCCACGCTAACCAATTTCCGAAATAAAAAATAATCAGATCGTCATTGCTATGCTCTATGGCACGCCGCTGTCCTAGAATCCGCCAAGGCAGGCCAAATAAAAACAACAAATGATCCCTGCGGTGGAAAAAAAAAATATCCTCCACAGTCTCGTGAGACTGCATTCTCCTTCCGTGATTTCCATTCGGCTGGCCGGAGTGCGGCCTTGTTTTTATAGTCAGGGGCAAGTATTTCCGCGAGCGGGCGATGTTTGTAAAGAGCCGCCATGTTAATTATAGTCTTCTTGTGTAGCACAACTACAGCTGCACCAACTTTCTCCTTTCTGCTCGTTGTGTACTCTTCCTTGCATGCAAAGAAAATCGACGTTAATTGACTCGGACTTGTATTAAGAGTGTTAGCGTTGCAAAAATGCATAATTTTACAATTGCATGACTTATAGTCCTTTTATAGTAAAATTCCGTACGGCACCTAACTTGGACTGGATTCAACATGGAGTAAACCTGAAGTGAAAATGGACAGAAATGTCTATGTGGCAAAATTTTTGATCCTGATTGACATGTAAACATGGACGTAATATGTGCCTGGAGCACGGCCGTAGAAGAACAGGTCTAGAAACTCGCCTGGAAACTTGACCTCCTTGTTGTTTGGCTGTAGTTCACTAAGTTACCGATAATGTTGTACATTTTTGGCGCTGCAATCCGGGCGGTCCAGCTCAAACTCCGCCCACTTCCCTCCCACTAAGATAAATAATTTATCAAAACGTAGTATTTATCAATTTATGAAATACTTCCTTCGCTCGCAATTTTAAATCATGGCTCCAGAAATATTTATTTTCTTTATGATGTTAACAATGGAATAAAGTGGGCGGAGTTTGAGTCCGACCGCCCGGATTACAGCGCCAAAAAGTACAACATTCTCGGTAACTTAACGAACTACAGGCAAACAAGGGGGTCAAGCAGAATACATTGGTAGATATGCGAGTTTCCAGATCTGTTCTTCTACGACCGTGGCCTGCAGACATATCTTTGCGAAACATTGAACTACAGAACAAATGACTGTCAAAAAACCAAGAGGCGGATATTTTTCGGGTATTTTGTTTGAATTAATTCGTCGAATGTTTATTTCAAATTAATTTGCATTTCCCATTAGTTTTATAACACTAAACATTTTTATTTAGCTAGCCCAGGACCATTCTAACCTCTTACATAACCAAATAACAGATTAAATATGGCGTCTGCTTCGTTTTCTTTCAGTTCAGTCCGATGGGTGTTTAAAGTAAACATTTCAATACGAGAATTACTTACCAGCCATGAAATTTAAAAAAAAAACTCTTTTGTTTAAAAATAATTGCTACCCATAGCTTTTATAAACATGCCAACCTCGACTTTGATTCTTCACGCTAGTTGGCAATACATTCTCGCACACCTGACCGCTTTCGAACTGCGGGAAGAAGGGAAGAAATGCTATTTCTAACTGGGAGAAGAAAGAAAAAGAGTCCAAAGCGTGCGGCAAGTAGGTTATTTCGTAACCCTACCGTGACTTGAGTCCATATTTTTCTTTTGTCTCCATCTTCGGCGCAACGCCTTGGCGAAGAAACTACTCGAAACGAGCCCGCCGTGTTCTTATTTGCCGGACAGCTAGTCGTACTTCATCACGATACTGGTCTTCCTCCTCCCCCACCCCTCCCTTGATACCTCCTTAACAACAATGCTCTCGCCTTACCTTCCATGAAGAGCTTGTTTCCGTATTCATAGCCACCTTCCAAGAGGCAAAATGATAAAAAAAAATTAAAAACTTTCACACCCTGCGGCGTAAACCTATCATCCCGTCAATTCGCTGTCAATAAGCCAGCAATTGGATGAGCCACCGTGTGTATTCTGGACGGGGCGAACTAAAAAACAACTGTCCGCGGGTTAACATGAGGCTAGTTTATGCGTCTCAGGAAACAACGCGGAATTTCGCTCAGTTCGCCAACCTGCCGCGGACAATCAGCGGTGCGGGCCGGAGAGGAATAACAACAGGTGTCGGTGATGTTGGCAGCCCTGCGCGAGAGTCGTTACAGGAGAGTGCTCCGTCCTTTTCTGCTGGAAACTTCGACAACGGACTGCCGGCACCAATATTTCTCTTCCTTTTTTTTTCTGAGTCATAAAGACGACCCGTTATTCGTATAAATGTAAGTAGCCCAAACACAGTAAAGGAAATCTTTCAGCCAACGACATAAGTCTGGAGATCCTCAGTAAATTTTTGCCAACAAATCTGAGCAGAGGATCTGCGAATGTTTACTTTCTCAAAGTCGTCCCTAACAGTAAAATAAAGCGACAGAACTTTGATCATAATAAAGGAACGGCATTAGTTTTCAAATTCTGTTTGAAGAAAATGCAAAACAACTGTTAAAAATTTTTGATGGATAAATAAAAAATAATTAACATTAGAGGATATATTGCAACACAGTAGATAAAAAGAATACATAGGTAATGTTATCTGATTTTTCACAAATCATATTGTTACAAATTTTGCTATAATTCTTAGCTAGTCACTTCTGCTATATTTCCCGCTTGTTTTAAAAGTTTTCATGATATTTGTACTATAAATATTAAGTTAGGTGTAATCTAATTGTATGTGTTCGGACGTAATCATAAGTGATGGTGAAAATTCTCGTTAACTGAAATTTTTCCCGACAGGTAAAGTACTTAAGATATGTATTTTGAGGTAGGAACATTATTCAAAATTAACAGTTTTTACTTACAGTCGTTGATAACACCAACGAAATATTCTAGATATTTTATACTAACAGAAGTACAATATCGTATAATCTAGAACTGACTTACGTAGCAAATATCATATTAAACTCTGTTTCATATAAGTTTGGATAAATTTGACAGCAACTTATGGGCAATAATTTTTTAGTATTTTGTGATTTGTTGTACAATGGAAAACGTTTTTAGCTCTAAAATGAACCTGAAATGTCCATTTTAGCATGCTCTATAATACTCAGCATGGTTTACCTACAACATGAAGAACACAACTGCCTATGATGCGAGACTTTTCGGCCATCCTGTTGATAATACCATACTCACAAACTAACATCCGAGGTCGCAATAAATAATATTGTTTCATTATTATTCTATACAACATTGTCTTAAAAAGTGCTCATTTTATCTCGAACCACCTATATTAGCATCGGTGAAACTGTCATAAACTTACACTAGTTCGAAATAACATCCTATTCCTTCCCTACACACATGCACGCGTGGGATATTTCACTGTCGCATCATGTCAAATACTCGCGCATCCGCCATAGAGGATGCAAATGAGGGCATCAGCATACTTGCATCAACAACACAATCCAAACATTAATTTACTAATATTTACCTTGCAACACATTAAACTAAACTTTCATTGGTAACTTAAAATCTAAGGATGTTCCGACCCATGTTTATATTTTTTTGTGTGAGAAACTTAAACTACAAATTTATAAAAGTAATTCTGAAAAACTCTCAATATTACAAACTATGTGGACTTTTGTTTGGTAATTTACTACCAGCCATAAGAGAATCAAAGTAAGGTACCTGCTGTTCCGAATATGGCCCAGTTCTCAGTATGGCCCACTAGTCGTCATTGCGTAGTAATGCCGAGATCGATGTGGGATCGATACACACTAGTCTCCAGTATGAACATACACCATCCATAAATATCTGTCACACATCATCCATGTGTTATATTAGTAATATAATGACTTAGGCACACGGGATTTTTTAACCTTAAGAGAGCAATATTCGGTACAGGTACCGTATAACCTTTCCTTAAGTTTAATTATTTGTAACAAACTACAATGACATTTTTTTAAAAATGAATTGCAGAAGTGCTTAGTTTGTCTCGAAACATCTATATCAATGCTGCTATATGATTATGAATCATCTCAGCAATCGCCTTGTGTAATTTCTGGAAACCTTCGCGAAGTTCCTAAATCAGGATGGCCAAACCGATACTCGAACTCGGAAATTCCCGAGTGCAAGTCCAAAGTTCCACGGCTGCACCACATCACCTGACGTGTCTGCATGCAGTGTAAACGCGCGTCAGCAGAGAGAACGTATGACGTGAGTTGTAAGCGCTGAGTCATCGCAACTCCGCTGTGAGAAGAATTCAGTCATGTCCATCAGGCAGACTTCCTTTATTTCTTGCTTTGCACCTCGGCTATACTTCTGTGCCAATTTCGCGCCAATTATGCTTCAGAATACCTTTAGACAAACAGTTACTTTACACGATTTTTTATGTGGAGGGAGAAGGGAAACCTGACTTACTTTCATTTGCAGAATGGACATGTTTGTTGAACGCTGAAGTGTAATCTCCTTCATAAACTTTTCATCTCAACGATTGTGTCACGTCTCGAAGTAGGATCCACGGACCATGACAAATTACTTTTCTCGTTTATGTATAAATAATTTCCGGTTCTGATATGCTATATCATTTCCATACACAAGCAAAGTTGCACAACCAGACATTCACAAAAATCTGAAAATGAGTTAAGCATATTTTCTACATAAGGCTGGTGAGTTACACACGACTATGTAGTCAGATTTTATATATATATAAAAATCTGTCCTAGTTAAAATCAGGCGAAAATTTGTGTCTTCATTGATAACCAGACATGTCTAACACACTGTAATTTTGCATCCAAGACCAGGGCACAACAGTTGCTAACTATTGAAAGTGGTAGAATTACGAAATATCGCCTCTGCCAAGTTTACTGAAACCAGACATGTTCATAACATACATTCAGAACCATACATAACCGAGTAACGAACGGAATGTAATATTTACATATGTCATATTAATTACCATTACTTTACAGTTAGACAAGCGTGGTAACAATTCTACCGTAATTCATCTTTGTTAGTATATTAACATATCGGTTTTTCGTTTTTGTGTGTAATTGCATAATGTGGAGATGTATGGTTTTGAAAATTATCTCCTCAGTTGAGAAGTATTCTTCATTGCAATCACAGATATGCTGTAAAGTAAATACAATTTCGTCATTTTTTAGTCTTTTCTTACATAATTTATTGCTTATGGATAACACAATCTTTGTTCCGTCAACTCTACCATATGTTCTTTGCTGCGGAAAAAATTATGATAGTTTGGTAAAACATCGTACAGTACGCATTCGTTAGTATCGCAATCTTCACAATTGTGACAAACCAACAACATACAGTATTCTGCAACAAATGCATATAACTTCAAATGAAAACTCGATGACGAGTAACGTATCGATTCATAAATTGCTCCAGCGAGAAACCACGAGGTTTAGATCTGATAATTTATCTAATAAGGCAGAGTAGTAAACGAAATAATCGAAAACTCTTCATAACCAAGATATTGAATGGTGTTCCAGATTTGGGCTTGTTTCCCGTAGGCAGTAAGAAACCTGAATGTAGAGTACATATTAATGCCCGAAGTCTAATAAACGTTTAGGCCGTGTCCCAATTTAAAGAGTACTCTCTGGTGAGAGCACTCTTTCTCATTATCACGAGAGAGAGAGAGAGAGAGAGAGAGAGAACTCTCTGGCACTCTCGCTCTCTCCAATTGGAACGATGCACTCTCGAGTTTGTAAATAAGCGATGCAATGGTACCAAGTGCGTAAATTTTATTAATACAAGATATAAACACATCAAATATGTTTGTAGGCAATTCAAATAATAATTTTCAACTTACCAGCGTCGTATTTCAAGCAGCGAATAGCTGTTTATAGGTGATGCCGTAATTTTGTATTTTGAGTCTTTAAACATATATTAGGGCAGAAAATGTTTACACAACTTCTCGTCATAATTAACTGTTCATTGTAAATAATTGTTTATGTATAAATGTGAAATATTTGCAATATGTGACACACATTTCTTCAATAACATCAAACCGTAGTTGTAATCAAGATGGTGTACGCCAGAGAGAACGGGAGAAATGCAGCGAGTGAACAGTTTCGTTCTCTCGCTGTACTCTCGCTCTTTCGCACTCTCACCAACAAATTGAAACGACCAGAGAGTACTCTCTCTGACGTCAATATGACGTGGCCGCGAGAGAGAGATAGAGTGCGAGAGAGAACATGCTGAGCGAATTGAGACATGGCCTTAGGTACACAGTTTATCACTATCCCTTCCTTCGCCACACTCTCTTAATGTCTATTAAACAATAAAACCCATCAACAAATAGTGTGTGTATGTATACACGTACTCAAACTAAAAAATGACCTCGCAAGCAGTATGTTGGATGGAGGTAGATATATTCGTTAAAATTAAATGGTGAGTGGGTTAAGTAGGCTTTAGGTCTTATCGACAGCGCGGTCATTAAAGATGGTGACACACAAATTGGTACAACGACAAGAACTGAGTGAGGAGTCGGCCATGTCCATAGTTAAGAGTGCGTGGTAGATAAATAAACGCTGAAAACATCAATTGATTCCTACGCTTTTTTCGAAACCAATATTGATAAAATACTTAATGACAATCCTAGATAATGGTATTTGCCAACTTTGTGAGTAAATATTTATTCATAATTACTTATTCGTTACGTGTGAACTATTGCGCCGCAGTTAAATGCACGAGGTTCCGGCGTCAGATATTGTGCCTCAGAAGTTCGTAACTCTGGAAACAATTTTGTTTAAAACGTTGGCTGAAACTGTTGTATAGGATTGCTATTGTTTAATTATCGCAATTTGGCTTCAAGAAACCTAGAGTTATAGATTAATGCTTTTAGCGTTGAATTATGTACCACGCCCACTTAAGGAACCATCCTAGCATTCGCCTGAAGCGATTTCAGGAAACTATGTCAAACAGAAATCAAGATGGCCGGCTCAGTGTATCGAACCCGGGTCCTTCCGAATGAGAGTCCAATGTACTATCGCTGCGCCACTTAGATTGGTTTTAAATTTAGAGGAAACATTTGGTAGAAATATCATTAATTAAATCTCGCAAATTTTAAAGTATACCTGATTCGATTTTCGGTGGTTCACGAGAGCCACATAAAAATGAGGCCGATAACCAGATAGTTTAAAAGTCGTAACGTTAGTGTCTAACGAGCCTTTTAAGGAGGAATTGTTTAGAACGCAGATTATTGGTTTTACATAACGTGCTTACGACTCCGTTTAAGGTATTTTGATTGCCTATTTAAAGCACATTTTGGTTACATTTGTACAAGGACGACAATTTATACAACTCGCTCGGAGGAACTGTAAGGGAACCACAACCCTGCAAATAAAATCACATCTTATGTGAAACTGGCTGCTTAGTCGGACACCAACCAATAAAGACAGGCGTGAAGCTTGAATAAATAAATAAATATATATATATATATATATATATATATATATATACACACACATAACTAGGATCTAGCACTTAGATCACTGAACGCTTGAAATTTCCGGTCCATGGCCACCAGCGAACTTCGACTGTGATTGTTTATGATTTTGGGACACGGAAAACTCGCGTCATCTTTTGGACATAAGCTAGAACTTAAACAACTATAGAATTCAGCCATTCTTATCAGTTGACTCTTACATTGTTTGACACATCTTGCATGGCGCTGAGCAAATTATAAAAAAGGAACTTGTAAGTGAAGGTCCAATTGCTGTGTCAGCCAAAGAGCATCAAATGTCTACTTGAGTAGGCAGACATTCTTGAAGACTAGCCTTCAAGTCAGTGAACCCACGAATTTTTCCGGTCTATGTTCATGAGAGATGTGTCGAACGAAATCGATAGCATTTATCAAAGCAGTAGTGGGAGGTGTAGGTAACACGTTCCAACCGCGTGGCCGCTGGAAGGGCAGTTTACCGTTTTAGCGAATCGTGCACGGATATACAAGACTCGGGTTCTCTCCCCCTCTGTTTCTCCAAGAGTAGAGCGAGCTACATACATCAATCAACCAGCGGCGGGGCAGTTCACGAACTACATCGCAGAGAAAGATACTTTTTTTCCCCTGAGCTGGCGGGAGAGCAAGACAGAGGAGGGAATTCTTCGTCGGCGATCAGCTTTCATCTGCCTTCCGCCTCGCTCGCACAGACGTTCAGTTTTAACAAATTGTTACACGATCAGTTATTAATGTCCGCGCTCCAGAGTTCCAGCTTGGCGTGCAGGTTTCTAGTCATTTCTGTTTCCACACACAGCGGCAAGATAAGAACTCCACCTCGCCCAATTCTCACCAGTTTTCTTGCCTCACGTCATATCCTACTCTCTCCAAACAAACTCACAGCTACACGATTTCGTGTATGACTCGTAAAAAAATTTTTATGTAAGAGTAACCCGGGTCAATCCGCTCCGCGTGAGCTTGTGTAAAGCACAATCGTGTGGTGATCATCTTCCCGAACATACGTCAATCACTTTCTAGAGTCTGGAAAATTTCGCAAATACATTTAAGATCAAATGGGTATTTACCCTGCAAAGTTTATTGTGTGGTAACCCAAAAACATTTTGCTGGCACCACTAAAATATTGTGGCCCCCACAAAAAAATTATTTTGTGGTTACTACAAAATAATTTTGCAAGGAAGACTTCCTACAAAATTTTTGTTTCAGTGCTCGTTTGGATTGATAGAGACACTAAAAGTCGCGAAAATTGTTAAAGTAAACATTGTCTCCACTTGTTCATTGGCTAAACTACAGAGCGCGGTCAATTTAACGTATTTTGTAGACTTATCTGGCAAAAGACTAGATTTATCAGTTCTATACACGCACTGGTCACAGTGGATTATCAATTGGCTTCTAATCGTAAAAGTGAGTAGGAAGCAATAGCCCAACGTAGTAACAAATAATTCCCATAGGGGCCGCGGTGGCCGAATGGTCAGATAACTTGCCTCCCACCAAGGCGATCCGGATTCGGTTCCCGGTGGAGTCAGTCTCCCATTTTCGCATGTTGAATTCGTGCCGGACGATGCCGTTTGTCGGAGGGTTTCCACGGAGATCTCTTGTTTTCCACGTCCCTTCATTCTGGCACTGCTCCATACTCACCTAATGTCACCACTCAAGCGCCAAAGACCTTGATGTTAAGCGCTGGCCAAATTCTCTCTCTCACTCACTCACTCCATATGTACAGAGCCACTGAATTTGGTGTTAAAATTTGAAGCAAATTGTGGCAATGCCTTATCTGCACGTCTGCAGTTCTTCTTCGAGGTTAGTGTTGCATTCTACACGCAAATCACACACAGTGTAGCAATTACATTTTTCTGATTGGCTCAACCAAACGAGTGACGTTGTTCACAAAGACACTCTATCAATAACAGTGGAGCAGAACTGAAAGCGTGTGCAGGTTAAGCATTGAAACAAGTTGTTGAGTTATTTTTACCAAAAATCAGGAGTTATAATTATTTAGTACTAGCTTGCAGTAGTCAAATGAATTTCGAGACGGCCATCGTCTAATCATATAAATGACAAAGGATTAGGCGTTCGACCTGACCTTATATGTTTTAGAGATGATGGTTCGAGACGATGGTTAATCGTAGGAAAACTGGACTGTTTGCTGGATTTCAACACATATTCAGATTTCCATAAAATTACTGGCTTTAGCTTGTACTTGGCGCTGTTACCATATTTTACTGAGCCAATAAGAAACCCGATAATGTAATAATTGATGCATGTTATTGGTCTGCGGACAACTACGTTGCTTCAGAAGCATATCGTAGAATCATATATGTTGCAAGAAACTACAGTATTTTCAAGGGTGTGTTGGTATAAAATATTTTCGCAATATACCATCATCTCTAATGATGGTATAGTCAAAATATCTTTGTGCCAACATACCCTTGAAAAAACTATAGTTTCTCGCAGCATGTATGATTGGGTGATACACGTCTGACACTCCGTAGCTGTTTGCAGACCAGTAACACGCACAAAATATTGCAAGATCAGGATGCTTTTTGGTTCAGTCAAATAGGGTAATATCTCCACGTACATGCGAAATCCATTAATCTCATGAAATCAAGCAAACTGTTAAGTTTTTCCGCAGTAAACCATAATTTCTACCAATACTATATCTGCGAAATTCGCGTATCTCTAGCTGTCAGCCAGACTGTATGCTTTATGCTGTAATCTTCCGCATTGTCTTGGCCACGAGGTTACTCGTAAAACCGAGGAAAAAAATGGTCGAGCGTGAATCACGGAGGACCACTCCTTCGCAGCGGCAATCAGGACCCGTGTTCCAACGTTTGGCCGGTGAGTGCGCATTCTCACGATGCGTTTATCGGCCGACCATCTCTGTGCTGCTCTCTCTCTCTCTCTCTCTCTCTCTCTCTCTCTCTCTCTCTCTCTCTCAACCATCACTCTCTGATCAGACCGCCTTAAATGGCGGCGCGGCGTGTATTTTCCCACCGACTGTCTCGTTCGTCCTACCCTGGGTCCGACGGAGACTTTCACAGATTTGCCGGGAGGGCTTGCTGCTCGAGCCGTCAACTTCCCGGGGGAGTAATTGCAACCCGGACCCATCGACCCGATTACCCTTCCTCTTTCATCACATTCATCGCGCCTCGCATTTACGTAACGTATGGTCACGTACGTCTACCTACTACATAGTCAGCGATGTGGCCGTCTGCCAAGGTCGCCGAGTGTTGTGAAGAGATTCAGCCACTGTAAGAATATTAGAAATAATGTTAACTGCACGCAGGTGATGTCTGTTTAAGAATGAAATTTTTCTAGCGGTCAAAAACGGAGAAAAAATGTTTTGATGTCCTTATTTTAAATACGAAAATCTTGGCGCAGAATCGTTTATAAGGAAAAGGCTTGTACAATACACATTTGTCTTTAACAGTTGTAATAACCTTGTAATTATAGACATGCAAAATTCGCGTTATTTCATGCCACCACGCTAGACTCGAAATGGTTATATGCTCGTCCAACTTCCCCCATAAACAAAAATGCCAGGGTGAGCCGGGTAAAATACATCTGTCCAATAATTAAAAGTTGCAGGTTTGAGTGACTAACCTGCTATAGAGCTGTCACACACGTATCTGATATCACGTAGAAACTACGGCCAGTCTCATCTCATACTGCAATCCTGTATATATATATATATATATATATATATATATATATATATATATATATATATATATATATATATATATATATGGCTGATAAGTCTGGTCTGTTACAAAATAATAACACGAATTTTGCAGGTCCCTACTTATAATAAGAGCCACGAATTTGTCGCAAAAATATTTTTGCATCATTTTGTTTCAATGCCTTATGAGTATATCTGTAGTTCTACTACATGGTTATTAGCTGCGTCTTTGTTCAGACATGTCTCTCATTTGTCTGCACCAATCAGAGTAACAAAATTGTGCAACACACGCCTGTGATTTGTCAGTAGAATCCCAAGACAAGCGAGACTGAAAACATCTAATCACCGACCATGAAGCTAAGCTTCAGACGTGCACGTAAGACGTTGAAACGAATGATCACAGTTGGTAGTGTCAAATGGGCCAATCCTGTGCACTAGCATATTCTGGCAATAACCGTGAAGTATAACATAAAACTAGCATGTAAGGTATTAAAACAAGTTGTGCCAAATTATTTTCTTCAAAAATCGGTGGCTCTATAAACCGCCTATTCACGTGAAGGTCTCGTAAATATTATACTGTAACAACATGGGTACATTTACCCGGCGAGTTTACAGTAAAAATATCCTTAACGTTTACGGTAAATGCAAAATTACTTCAGTACGCAGTTAAATATACTTACACAACACGGAAATTTCCCATTATCAATTGGCGAAAGGCTAGAATTCGCTGGCGTATATACATCTTGCCGCTAAAAATAAAAACTTTCTAAATTCAATACTTTTTTTTAAAATACAAATAATTTTATTCTTTAATTTTATGGGAATGTCATTGTAGCCTGCAATGTCTTTATTCACTGTGATTGTCTTTAGTTTGATATATCAGTTGGTTTTAGTGTAGTCGTTAAAACGGAAACATGCAAAATATGACTTTAACAAGCCATTACGCGAAAACTATGCGAGATAAAAAATTTAATAAGAACCAAATTTAGTCACATTTTGTGTCTAAAATAAGAAAAAAATATCTGGTACAAATACAAAATAAAATAATGACGATGAAAAATGCGGTAGACCGTGCCCTTAAAGTGGTTGGGTGGCTGTAGCCTGTAGTCAAGAGGTAATCACTTGTACTGAAACTAGTAACTGGATGATGCTTTGGTTTAGGGTTACTGGTTTAACGAAATAAATTATCTAAGTACGGTGGCTTTACTACACATAGTTTACATTACAGAATACTACACGGCTGTACTACATAATTTAGACAGGAGGGAAGCGGCTGTTTATCAGTGACGTAGCGTGGTTGTGTTCCAAGGCGTGCGGTGTTAGCAGCGACTATAAGCTTTGAGCAGTTGTGTTGTTGCAGAGACCAAGGTGTATATATTATAAGTACCTTGCCTCTTGTACGCTACTGGCTGTGGAGTGATCCTGACCATACAAGTCAAATGGTTCCTCAGACAACTCTGTGTTGTACATAGTCACTGCTGGTCACCGCACACCTTGGAACACTCCACGCGACACCCCTGCTGCTTATGTTCTACTCTATGGTGGGTGGCCTTTTGCACACATTAGACCGCGCCGTTGACATGATGCCGGTGGCTGATGATGGGTACGTTCGGCTATCGACGGACGGCAGCACGTCGTGGGTCTCGACCCAGGACCATTCTTGCAGACTTGTGACGGCTGGAAGGATTGTAGAAGACAGGCCCCGATTTCCCCAATACATTGCTTTATTATGCTGCACCTCAGAGCTGATGGGGAGAATCGCTGAGGTCCTTGTCTTATGCAACTACTGACCTAACTGCACTGTCGTTGTTAGCCCGTCCTTCAGGCGAGGCTCTTGGCATTCATAACAATCCGAACACACTTCTTAACGTTATTGACCCAGGGCCTTCGTATCTTTGAACGTCCGGATCTGACCTTTTATCATTGGTTGATAAAGCCCTGCAGGAGCGTTACACGTGACGTCGACCAACAGCAGAAGTTGTGATAACACACAGTAACTAGGAGCACAATCTGCTGTAAGATAGTAATGAGAATTTTGGAGGTCTGTTGATTTATCACGGGAAAACTTGGTTAGGTTTCAGTATAACATGTTCACATCAGACGTTGTTTACTAATTGTTAGATGTTGGTACATCGCGAATATTTTTTGTCCAACATACCTTTGAATACGCTGTAATGTCTCGCAACGGCGATGGACGTCTGACACTCCGTAGCTGTCTTCAGACCAACAACATGCGTCAAATATTACAATAGTGGGATTACTATTAACTCATTTAAAAAGAGTAACGGCTCCGCGTAAAGGGAAAAGTCAGTGAGTTTCTGTTAAGCTGAACGTACGTTTTAACCAGCCGACAGTCCAATTTTCCCCCGCGATAAACCACCATCTTTAGTTATTGATAGGGACCCCTGTTTCTCGCGAAAAGAATATCGCCCCACTCTGTTTCGGTGCCTTACGTACACATCTGCAGTTCTGCTTCGTGGTCAGTGATTGGATATTGTAACTGTCCTGAGCCTTGGTATTCTACCGGCAAATTACAGACGCGTGGAGTTGCAGGAACGTTATTGTAGTTGGCTCAGTCAAGTGAGATACGGCTCTTCACATAAACACGCAACTAATAACCATGAATCATAATTGCAGATGTGCTCGTAAGGCAGTGAAACAAACTAGGGAAAAATTATTTGCGCGAAAAACAGGGGTTCCTAATTATTGGCATGTCCTCGTCTGACAGGGCCACTTGTTGATAATACAAAAGCAATTTAATTTATAACCAATTAGTGTGAATTTCAACTTATTCAGGATATGACGCCAGGAACCACAATAAAATAAAGATATATAACTTGATTATTGTTCTCGGCAAAATGATTTGGAAAAGTTCTCCTTCACCGTACACAGCCTTACTGTGAATACTGGAAGTGAACGGGTCAAGGATAACTCCGTAGTGAAGGTCACCAAGGCGTTGTCTCATGAACACGGGGTTCCGGGTTCGGATTCCGGGAAAGTAATGGTTGCCATTAGCCAATAATTAACTATGCTATTTCTGCAATAATATCTCTACGCGGTATTATACCATAAACATCTTACTCGTGTTGTTTACGATGCGTGATTTTACTTATACGTAGTGAACTGAAGCATTGGCGTTTTATTTTGGGCGCAACGTAGAATTCAAAGAATTTTTAGTTTGCGTCATTTTTGTGACTGGCTCTCATTTCACAACTCTGGAGGGCACTGGGCCAATATTAAAGAGTAACGAAACACAGAATCAATAAAGTGTAGGGGCACGAGGATTTCGCGACAATAATTTTATCTCAGTTTTATTCAGTACCTTGCATGCACATCTCCAGCTGTGATTCACGGTTACTGGCAGTATGTCTTTGTGAAGTGGCGTCTCGTATTGAATTGTGCCGGAAAAGGTCACTTCTACGACCTCGTCATTTCACCGAACGTTATCCCTACGCTTCCCCTTACTCCCTCCACGAACCACTCTGTACACATCCTCTAAAAATGTTCTGTCAACTGCCGAGGTCGTAGAACTCTCCTACACTTCTTACCCTCTACAAAACCATACCCACCGTATGTTGACAACCCTTTACCCTGTACATAAACCATATGCACCGTCTACTGGTGCTTATTTATAGTTACTCCCGTTGGCTACCACGAGACATGACGAGTTCGTACACACCAGACATAAAGTCTAAACCCTATTGGTCACAGCATCCAACATTCGTCACCGTCCCGCATAGCCTCCAGCGCAGTGGGGAGAGGAAAATAAGTTCTGTCAACTGACGATGTCGTAGAACATACATAGCCCCAACTGTGCTAGTCACAGTTTAGGTTACTGGAACACCACAAGTCTGTGTTTTGTGGATAGTACCCCAAAACACCCGAGATTCAAAGCATCCAATCACGTTGAAGCAGAAATGCATATGCGCACGTATGGTATTGGAACAAATTTGGGCAATATTTCTTTCGGAGAATGTTCGTAGCCCTAATAATGTGGTACTGCTGTGTCAGCAAGCAGCCGATGTGCATGTTCCGTCTGCTCGGGGCACAGGTATTCTTGAAAGCTAACCTATTTATGTACACGCCTAGAAATTTTCTGTGACCTCATAAAAATACGTAATGGATATAGATTTCGGAAATGCATTATTAGCCAGGTTAAACGTTAGACAAGTTATGGAGCCGTAATGACAAAGTACTTGAAGGGAACTTGAAATTTCATGTTTACTATTGATTGAGGGAATGGTACATCACGAAAATGTTTTGTTCCAACGCTGTACTTTCTTGAAACCTGTCTGTAGACGCACGAATATTTCGTGTATTAATATGGTAGCAGTCTAGACTTCTCAGTCCTATACACACACTGGCCAAAACTGAATATCCATTGTCTCCTAACCGTACAAGTGGGTAGTCCCACGAATTAATTTATTAATTACTACTGGCTTGCAACCTCCAAATGTGTGTCAAAACAGCTGTCGTCTAATCACGGAAGTTGCAGTGATATACAGGTTATTGGAGTTCAATCTGACCTACAATCAATACGCGAAATACTCGTGCCTCTCCTACATGATTCGGTGATATACTTCTGGCATAACGTAACTGCCGCAGACCAATAACGTGCATCAAATGCTACAACATCGAGATTTTTACTGGTTCAGTCAAATAGGGCAACAGCTCCAATTATAGCTGAAGCCAGTAATATATTGGTCAGTTGAACGTGTGTTGAAATCCAACAAACAGTCAAGTTTTCCCAAGCTAAATCATCTCTAAATATTGAAAATACTTTATGCTGAACAATTATTTCACAGAAAATTTTCTGTAGGGATTTTAATAGATGTATTTTGTAATGAAATGTACCTTATATTGAAGTGCTTTATAATGAGATTTCACTGCTTCGCTGTCACTTTAGTGATTGGTCGCCGACTGTCTTACCACGCGTTCGACTTCTGAAAGCCAGTAGAAAATAATGAACACAATTATAGACCGGAAAAATTCGTTGGGTTACTACCTGTAGGCTAACCTTCAAGGATATACGTGTTCTCAATCTGACCATACCTGATAATTGGCTATTCTCTGACACAGTGTTACTAGATTATTAGTATTGCATTTAGTAACTTCATTATTGACAGATACTGGAAAAATTCTCGTGTTTACTGACCTCACTGAAAAAAGGATATTGTTGCAGATACCATACTGCTGTTAAAATATTGACAACAAAAAAGTTTGGTTGTCGGTACTACTCTGGACAGTTCCTTCAACAGCCTGTTTTGTAGAAGTTGCCATCCGGTGTGTAAAAGCAACAAGGCTCTTTGTTTCTTCTACAGAACAGATTGTTGAAGGAACTGTCCAGAGTAGTATCAACAAACAAACTGTTTTGCTGTCCATATTTTAACGCAAGTATGATACCTGCAACTATACTCTTTTTTCAGTGAGGCTGGCTACCAAGATTAAACATTTACTCAAACAGACTGTAGCTGCTCATTGGTTGTCCGCCGACACTGTGATAGGTAGGGACGGGAATTTTCGGCGAAAAGATTTCTATCCCACCTTGTTTCAGTGCCGTATGTGCGAACCTGCAGCTCAACATAATGGCTATTTGCAGAGTCGTTACTCATTTGACTGTGCCCATCAGTACACGGATAACTGCGACACATCACGTCTGTGATTTGCGGGTTCAACCTCCAGACGCTGGGAATTACGGCATCCAATCACTGACCACAAAGCAGAGATGCAGGTGTGCACGTAAGGCACTGAGACAAAATGCTGCAAAAATAATTTCGCAAAATTTCCTGTCTCTAGTGATAGGCTACCACACGACTTGACTTTCATTTCGTTCCTTCGTCATTATTGGCCCAGCGCTCTCCAAGAGTTGTTGTCAAATAAGTCAAGAACCAATTGAGAATGCGACTCGTGCTTGAAGTTGTCTAAATTCTAGCTTGGTCCCAAAAAGAAAACGTAATTTTTCCAGAATCCTGATTATCTACTCAGCGTCCTCAAGTGGTAGTCACATAAGTCAAGAGACAATGATAAATGTGACACGAGCTTAAATTTGCTAAAATTCTAGTTTGTGACTAATAGAAAACACGAGTTTTTCAGATCCGTAGTAATAATTTGAAACGCTATCTCGTGTACCAGCTTGTACGGTTAGAAGACAATGAATAATCAGTTGTGGCCAGTGCTTGTACAGAACTGAGATCCCCTATGCTGTTGCCAAATGAAATCGCAAAATACTCGTACCTCTGCTATAGTTCTTACGACTTGTGCTAGAGAACTTTTAACCCTAGTTCACACGGACATCTTCTCTACACAACTTGTAGCAAACTTGTACCGTGTGGATGGCCACCGAGCTTGCATGCCTGTGTCTAGTATACAGGGACTTCTATGCTAGCTAGTACGAGATAGGGACTGTCCCGTTTTTGTTAACTTTCTAGAGTTAGTCGAACGTTAACCAAGGGGTGCAAGACCAACGCGCACGGCCTATCTCTATGTGTTGCCTAATGGAATGGCGCCATACTGTAGGGCGTAACATGTGATACTCTACACCAATCGTTACCCCCACCCCAACTAAAGTAAACAATTCCCTGTCTTCGGCCGCAATATGTCAGCGCCAAGGTCTGAAGGTCGTAGAAGAACAGGTCTGGACACTCGCCTGGAAACTTGACCCATTTGTTGTTTGGCTGCAGTTCACCAAGTTACCGATAATGCTATACATTTATGGCGCTGTAATCCGGGCGGTCGAGCTCGAGCTCAAACTCCGCCCACTTCCCTCCCACTAAGATAAACTATTTATCAAAACGTATTTTTTTTATCAATTTATGAAATACTTCCTTCGTTCACATTTTTAAATCATAGCTCCAGAAATCTTTATTTACTTTATAATGTTAACAATGAAAAAAAGTAGGCGGAGTTTGAGACCGACCGCCCGAATTATATAGCTCCAAAAAACATTCTCGGCAACTTGACGAACTACAGCCAAACAACAAAGGGGTTGAAGCAAAATACATTGGTAGATAGG
Source organism: Medauroidea extradentata (assembly GCA_003012365.1). Lineage (NCBI taxonomy): Eukaryota > Metazoa > Arthropoda > Insecta > Phasmatodea > Phasmatidae > Medauroidea > Medauroidea extradentata. The sequence continues at coordinate 37,160 of PNEQ01122521.1, forward strand.
CGAGTGTCCAGACATGTTCTTCTACGATCGTGGTCAGCGTTCAGTTTGGTAATGTAACTAAAGAGTAGCATAACAGTCTAGTTCTTTTATAACGACTTGAGGTAAACAAACACTTTTTACGCACTTACAACTGTTAATGAACGAAGTAGCTTACATAGACGAAATATTTTTAATTATATAGTATCCATCTGGACGAAAGAAGCTTCTATTGCATATTGCTAGATCATGCATCATGTCACTTATGCCAGAATATTAAATACGAACGACAATCATTAGCTATTTCCTTAAAATTTAAAATTTAGGCTTGTATAGACACAATAAATAATATGCAAATTAACCCCAGTTACTCAAATTATGCTTTAAAATCTGCACTTAACACTGTCTATTAACGGTGCACTTCTTGAAGAATAAAAATTATTTGAATTTTAAAAATATTGCTGAAATTGAAAATAAAAATTTAAAAAAGTTCAATAATTTTTTTTAAATACAAATAATTTTTATTCTTTAATTTTATGAGCATGACATTGTAGCCTGTAATGTCTTTATACACTGTGATTTTTTTTTTTAGTTTGTTATATTTGTTTGTTTTAATGTAGTCGTTAAAACGGAAACATGCAAAATATGACTTTAACAAGCCAATACGCGAAAACTATGAGAGATAAAAAAATTTCTTAAGAGCCAAATTTAGTCACATTTTGTGTCTACAATAAGAAAAAAAAATATCTGATACAAATGAAAAATAAAATAAAGGTGATGAAAATTGCGGTACGACGCGCCCTTAAGAAAGAGTTGCAGTTTTATTTTCCATTCTATAATGTGGCTTTCGTTTAGTAAAAGCAACGTTACAGACTCCTTGTCTGTACGCACAGAGACTAGGGATGCCATACAATGCACTGACGAAACAATACAACAAGGGAACCACACACATATGTTGAGGTGTTACCGCTGAGGGCATCCTGCCATGTATCTACCGACACCACGGAGGAAATCATTAGACCAGTTTTCGCAAGTCTTCAGTTTCTCTTCCGTCCGTTGCAGCAACTTCTACAGTTACCGTACACTCGCCGAGGTCAAGAGAGCTTTTACAGCTCTTCTTCTGTTCTGTAAACAGCTACCGGCTTTAAAAACATTCCGAAGTGTTATCCGACGTAATCGAGTCACGCAGATCTTGTTACCGAACGCTGCTTAATGCAGGTGATTTTGTTATCCGCTTGCCGTGGACAGTGCAAAAGGAATAAAATCTTAGAAGTGCATCGTGAGTTTTTCAGCAACTAGATTGCGTTACAATTAATTTAGAGGGAATGTCCTTTCTAAAGTGTGTCTCTCTCTCTCTCTCTCTCTCTCTCTCTCTCTCCCTCTCTCTCTAGTTCTCGTCAGAGAGGCAAACATCGCGGAAAACACTTCCTGACTGTTTCAGTTGATACTATTATGATATCGCCTAGCGGGCGGACAACGATTCAGGTTCTGGCTGCAGTCAATTAGGCCATCATTAGGAAACCAAGAAAGATAGCACATCACCTCACACCCTCACCCCCCTCTGTAGTGCCTCAATAACAGGAACAAGCACTCCGACAGTGGTGGATTCAGAAACATATTTTGGGGAGGGCTTACGTGATTTTATGTCTTGTAAAAAATACCAACCATTTCAAAAGTGCTGTTGTTTAATGTTACAGAACATTAAAAAAAAAAAAAAAAAAAAAAAAAAAACAAGTAGGACACATTGAATGTACTTGCGTCATCATAGAACAAAACTCTAGTTTCCTTAAAGCGACTGGACGTACTATGGCTACATAATATTGAACACGATTTTTTTTTTTTGGGGGGGGGACTTTAGCCTTGTAAACCCCCTCCCCCTCCCTAAATTCGCTTCTGCATTCCAATATAACACATTGTTACCAAGTAAACCAGGTTTGTCACCTGCCAACACTCGTCCGGTCGACAGCGACAGTCCAGCTCTCCTCCGGTGCTCGGGGGTCGAGTCCCGTCGTGGGCGTGCTTATCCTCATTATTGCGGCACTCCAATACTGGCCTAGTTGCAGCCCGAACCTGCATCGTTGTCCAGTTTAAAGGTGATATCCTAACAATACGTATCCAGACCAACAAACATGGGGACCAGAGACGAAGCGCTGAAGTGTTCCATGGATAGCGGAACTTAGCAACGACTAAAGACATACCAAATTCGCATAGACTTAACTGTCTTGTACATACAAGAGCACAAGCTGTGCTTCTGTCGTCCACGATATTCTTTGCGACGCTATTTAAGGCCATATTCTTTACTTTCTACTGTTCTCGCGGTAGTTATTTTTTAAACATAAACGAGAGAAGATATCAAAAATCTGTTTGGCAGCTTTGTTTAAATTGGTAATAGCTAGAGCCCGGTAATTTTCGCGAAAAGATTTTTGCAGCACTTTGTTTCAGTGCCTTACGTGCGCACCTGCATCTCGGCTTTGTGGTCAGTGATTGGATGCCGTATCACCCAGCGTGTGGAGGTTAAACCCGCAAATCACAGACGTGATGTGTGGCAGTTATACGTGTACTGATTGGCACAGTCAAATGAATAACGACTCTGCACAAAAACACTTTGTCAATAACCTTGAAGTTGAGGTGCAGGTGTGCAAGTAAGGCACTGGAACAAAGTAGGGCAAAAATCTTTTCGCGAAAACTACCGGGCCCTAGTAATAGCTGTGATAGGTATTTTTTTAAAGCAAGAACTTATACGGTTTTGACCAAAAAATTCAGTTAACCGTAATTACGTTAACTACATAATTAGCCGAAACCCCTACTGCCTTGAAAAAAAACATCAGCCAAAGTGGAGAAGAATATTTTAAACAAAATTGGCAGACAGATTTTTTTTATATCTGCTCTCGTTTAGGCGTAAACAACTAATGTTGATAAAAAAATAAGAAATTAGCATGGCTACTGGTGTTTGGTGAAAAAAAAATTTACACCATCTTGTTTTAATGCCTGTCATCGGTAGTTCTTCATGATTATTGGCACCATGACTTGAGCGCAGGCGTGGCTCATTAACGGTGTTCACGTGGCAAAAATTCGTAGCTTTATATATGCACGACATAGTGTTCGTTTTATACTTGTAAAACATTTGTAGCTCTCATAGTTTTCCCACAGCGGTAAGTCAAGGTCATAATTTGTAAGTTCGGGGAACATATAAATAAGAAAAACCAAGCGACTTACTCGAATAAAACTATTTACACTGACATTATATACTAAGCGCAATAAGCTAAAATATTTACATACACACAACAGAGGCCTTTTGTCCATTTTAAAAAGTTCCGTAAATGATGTAAATTGTCATCATTTTCCGATTTTTTAAAAAAGACAAAGAAATTTCACCGTGTCTCTTTAAATGACAAGCTGTATTATTGTGGACATACGCCATTGCAATATTATGTCGTCCCACAAATCTTGTAAAGAGACTAAGAAAGACAAACAACGAAATACGAAAAAAGAGAAAACCAGCCGAGTTGGCTGTAGTCAACACATCCATATACCAAAAATTTACCAAAGGCATACAAATCGGCTAAAAAATAAATACTTCAGTGCTTCTAAAAGCTAACTTTAGTGTGCATAGTCTATAGGTACGGCGTCATTGTACTGCGAACAATAGCGGCCAAGGGTCGACCATATCACCCCACCCCTCCCTTCCGCACCTATCATCTCTCCCCCTCACATAACCTCAACGCTCCAGAATATGGCGCTTTGCAACTGGTCGTTCGTGAGTGGTTGTAGGAGCCAAATTCCATCCCAACATCTACTTGCCTGTGAAGCCTTCAATTTAGGCATCAACTAATATTCAACCTTTTTTTCTTTCATAATCCTTTTACTGACTAGGGTATCTAATTTAAAACTATTAAAACGTCTTGGGTTGCATAAGGGAGTTTCTAGCATTAACCAATGCTAAACAATTTCGCTGTTATACTCAGGAACAGAAAACAGACAGTAAACATTTTTGTTCCTGTGTAGCCCGTTGTAGACATTTTCTCTGCTGTAATCTTGAAACGATTTTTGTAATGAAGGAGTAATATGAATCTGAAGTGGCCACTTGTTGGTGAATGTAGGCTATATTTGCGTTCCCGAGTCCTGGAAGTGCGTACTTGCTAAGGGTGGCACATATACACGCCCATGCTTTAACTAAATGTCTGCATTCTAAAAATAGTTTGTAAATTCGCCACAGGAACGTATAGTAGGGCTAAGAAAGTAGGTATGGTAGAATTGTTTCTCAGACATCAATGGTAGCATTCCTAAACTTTTTTATAAAAGAGTCAAATGTATACTAAAGTAACCATACTTGTATTGTAACAACCGTAAAAGTTTGCATATTTACAAGGAGAAAATATGGCGACTGTTGCGTACTGTGTTTAGGTTAATTACCACCTAAACATTTTAGGAAGTTTTGATTTTACAGTGCAGGTGCAAACCACTGAACTGCCGTGCAGTCTTGTTGCCGACAGCTAGCCTCTGTGTGACGACAGACCGACACAGCTTCAGGTTGTTCAAGGTAAAGTAGGTAGTTTTATCCTTTCAACACATTTATATCTTTCGACCATTTGTCATTATAAACAATGGCACGTGACTAGCAAAAACAGTGTGCTCATTTTGCCGCTCTCTAACTTTGAAGGCCAGAAGTCAGAGAAAAATAATATTAATTGCTTACTGTATTGGCTAAAACGCCATGAAATTTGTCATGGTGAAATTATTCTTCGTTTAGTACTGATTAAAACCATTTTCATATATTTATTTTAATATAATGAAATAGACACTTAGCCATTTACCTTACCATACACCACACACATATACTAACTTTTAAAGCGTAACTATGAACCAATTGAGATATTATTAAATTTAAGATATTAATATTTAACTTTAATGTAAATCCAATAATGCTTCGTGGCAACTGAGGTAAAAATAAAACCCGGAATTTGACAACATGATTATAGTGAAATCTTAATTATCGTGAGTTCAACTAAATGCTGACTGAACTCCGCAGTCTTGTGTAAGCTTAGTCCACAGTTTCTTGTTGATTGGCGGCTGATCCAGTGAGTGACCGGTTGCACATCTGACAAGGTACTGTACGTGGGTTTCTTCATGGTTCAGAATTCTTAACAGTGCGTAGTAGATAAACAAACGCTATAAACACCAATTGAGTGAGTGAGAAATGTTGGTGAGTGGTTAACATCGTGGTCGCTAGCGCGGAGAAGAGGGGAAGCGATGTGAGTATGGAGTAGCACCGGAATGAAGGGAAGGGGAAAACGGGAGATCCCTGAGAAAACCCGCCGACCAGCGGCATCGTCCGGCACGATTCCCACGTGCAAAAATCCGGGGACCGACCCCGCCGGGAATCGAACCCGGGTAGACTTGGTGGGAGGCAAATGGGCTGACCATTCGGCCACCGCGGCCCCAGAACACCAATTGAAATTCACACGTTTTCGAAAGTCATAATGGAAAAACTACAAAACGACAAACCTAGATAATTAAGTTTGCGGACTTTATAAGCAGAAAATTACCCAGAATGACGCAGTTGTTAAGCATAATCTGTTCCGCCGGAATTAAATGTACGAGATTTCGGCGGCAGAGATTGTTCTTCATAAATACGTTACTCAAGACAAATTTTTGCTAGGAAAGCAGGCAATAATTGTTGTCTAGGTTTGTTATTGATTTCTGCATATAGGCTTCAAGAAACCTACAACTTTAAACTGATGCTTTTAGCTCGGAATTATATACCATTCCGTAAGGCACAATATTAGAGTAGGATGTCTATCGTATCCTCAAACGCATTCACAGAATTTTCAGGTCACTGGTTATAATACAAAATGAATAATTTCTACATATAAGAACAAACGTAAATAGCGTGTGGGAAGGGTATCAAAAAGCACGACTTCATACCCAGACAGCAGATTCCTGACTGGGATCTCGTAGGCGTCTGTGGAACCTTGGAGGATAACATTTTTAATGTCATTGTTAAACATAAAATTATTGCTTGTACTAGGATAATTTTTTATTGTAAACGAAATGCATAAATTTTTCTCAAAGTTGAATGACATGTCGTGGCCTAAACATCAGTAACGCATTGCTCGACTGTCATTCTAATTCTGTAGTTAAAATACAATCACTCATTTTGCATATATATCCTCACGTACCACATATTTTCATGTATAACCGCACACACACACACATACACACACACACACACACACACACACACACACACACACACATATATATATATATATATATATATATATATATATATATATATATAATATGGAATCAATTCAAGTGCCACGGTTTTTAGTAGAATGGATTATAAATGTTTATATTTTGCCAGATAAATATGGTACTTAATATATGTTTATTTTTTTAGGTGTGAAAGTCCACATGCAGCTGTAGGGTGGATGAAAATTTGTCGTATGAGATGAAAGCGTAATTAATTACATATACTTAAATAGGAACTGTACATTTGTTGCCTAACTGCCGAACACAGTCTTTTATGATGTTAACACTTTTTAGCTTTGGCCAGAAAATTGTAAAAAAAAAAATTATGGTTGTAAAATATCAAATAAAGAGAGGGGACGATCAGGAAAGTTCATAAATTTGATAAAGTTTTCGTCGCAGTATTCAACAGCAGACAACACAAGTCACGTGGAAATAAGTAGTCTGTAGGGACCTCCTTTTTTGCCTTTCAAATACGTTGCAGTGAGTTACGACTATTCTCTTTTAGACGAAACTATTTAACGCTCTTTATATCTGTATGTCTACTTAAAGGACATACACTTCTAGCTATGTCGCTATAGTTCTACAAATTCAGCATGTTTATCAGAAACATTATTTTCTGGCCCCTCAAAACGGCCAAGAATGGCATTTTCAGACTGCCGTACATGGAAAATTAACAATCTAATTCGAAAAACACGACGATAGAAGCAAGCGTTAGACTTTGAACTACGCTGCCCCTAATTAAAATAACGTTGTCACGGCTTGAAGTCCTATAGGGAAAAGGTTAATCATCAAAAGCGATGCACTTCGTGAGGCGATAATGCATTGCACACGCCGGCTAGTGGCAACCTTATCGCTCCTGCCTCACACACTAACGTAGTCTACCTAGGGAGGACCCTTTAAACGTCAGTTGTATTGCAACGCATTTACTGCCCGTCCCAGGTAAGTAAACCAACCGAACGGTAATAATTTTAATTACAGTTTTTCTTCGTTTACTCTCGGGTACGAATTTCTAACTAAGGTAAACTTTCACTAATAAAAAAAAAAATATGATCAATTCAACACGCACACAGTTTCTCTTTTTTTTTCTTGCGAAATCCACTTCGTATTAATATACATACTTTCAGATCACAACCTGCGGTCCTATATGAAGGAAATTAGATTTTTAAAACTAATTTGTGAACATTACTACTAGGAATAGTATTTAGATTTACTTAATCTTTTTTTTTTGTGACACGTACCAACGCAGTTATTAAAAGAAAAGAAAATATCTGATGTAGGTAATCTGCCTAGCAGCTTCTAAAATTTATTTTTTGAATTATTTCCCAAATATTAGCCTGGGGTTCTTGACAAAAAAAAATTAAAATTTAAATAAAATACACGTCGTAGATAATATTACCTAAAATTATGTGCAGAACTATGCAGTAGAAGAGTCTCTATTTCAAAGCAAATTTCATAGCTAATCAACAGTATGCTATGTTTACTGTATGTAACAGAATACCCGCAATGTTCAGGTAAGATGTTAAACAATATAATGTTCCAACAGCGTAATTCTCACAGCGCGTATTATGTCGAAATCAAGAAAAAGACGACAACTTTAGGAGAGAAACACAAATTACACGTTCGCAATGTGAGTGAGAAAATTTTGTCAACGCTTAACATCAACGTCTTTAGCGCTGGTGAGGAGAGACATGAGGTGAGTATGGAGCAGCGCCGAAATGAGGGGGCGGGAGAAACAGGAGATCCCCGGGGAAACCCGCCGACCAACGGCATCGTCCGGCACGATTCCCACGTATGAAAATACGGAAACCGACCCCGCTGGAAATCGAACTCGAGTGGCCTTGGTGGGAGGCGACTGGTCTGACCTCTCGGCTACCACGACCCCGCGTTCGTAATGTAACTCGGGTGGAGGAATATCTCGTTAACATATATCACATGTAAAGTCTGGAACGTAAAATCACATACACATTCTATTAAATCACCAGTCGGCTTTAGTCACAAACTTAATTATATTAATTCATATTTCATTAATAGAACTCACATATACAGATGAAACAGTGCTATTTGTTTACAACATACAATCGTGCATTACTGATTCTTTATTACAGACAGAGAAAACTAGATATGTAATGATTATTGATGAACGATTCCTGCAATGGGTTAAAATAATAAACCGGACTTTTTTTACGTACGCTATTGCGAACGTAGTGACGTTGCTAAAAGTTAAATATAATATTTAATAAATATCCTTGCAAACTAACAGTTAACATTTAAACTTCTAGAAATAGGACATATCTGTGTCAAGTTGTTAACCTAGCTTGTAGTATCAAATACCATTAAGATCTGCATTCTGCCAATATTGTAATGTATGATTTGTTTTAACACGTCTAATTAAATAAAATGTAATGGTGTATTATACAATAAAGCTTCGCCTGTTTATTTTGTAATATCCGTGTTTAAGAATAATTTCATAACGTTGCAAGCCGTACTGATCTCCGACTTGAAATTGCCAGTTGCTTACAATACTTGAAATCGATGCGTATGAATACAAAGCTTTCTAAGTTAGCCAATGCAGTTCCCGAAACGAAGGGTAACAATAGTTGTTGACTTAACTATCCACTGTGCGACTGGCCTCGTTTTCCCAGTAATCCTTTTTTATGAAGCGATGCTATTTGCTTTATGGAAATATATTCCAGGAATAAATGCTCCGAGATGCTGGATGGTAACTTTTGTCACGGTTACGTGGATTTTCCTATATTCATTAGATTGGCGAAGGATATTATGTTTGGTTGGTTTTCAGAATTAATTTCTACGCGCCCCAGTATGAGATTCGTGGAAACAAAGGGTTTGTTTGTGTCGTATCGTAGGTTTTACTGCAGCTTCAGACAAATTGCTGTAACACTGCATGTCCGAATTAAAGATTCAAATAAGCATGTTCTGATAGTAACGTTCAATACAAAAATTGTTCCAAGATTACAATAGTAAAAATTTCAACACCTTATATTGTTGGCGTATAACTAATATTATCCTCAGCGATTCAGCCCTGATCAAACGTTCTCGTTTGATTCAATTTATTTTCCTGCAATAAGCAAGGGCGTCAGTTAGGCGGTCAGGGGAGGGGGTAGAAGAATTTTATATGTATAAAATATATATTTTTTATAATTTGTTATTTACATAATGCCAACTTAAGCACATTGAACTAAAGTTTTTTATTATTATAAAAGATGCAACAAGGTCACCGAAAAAAATATCTTGCCCCCCCCCCCCCACAAAAAGAAAAACCTAAAATGAT
>PNEQ01122522.1:0-24904 GCA_003012365.1 Medauroidea extradentata
GGTAACCCCCATTTGACTATGTAGGGTATGCGGTAGATCAACAGGGGTAATGGCATGCCACAGCCACTGAATTGTTTGGCATACCTACAAATTTTCATCCCTTAATATCAAATGGTTCCCGTCAAATTCAATAAAAACCATACTTGCAACCCCATCTTCACAGGGGTTTCCTGCCCTTAGGAGTGGTTTCCAGGCATTCATTGCCAGACATTTTCTAACTGTTATTTTGCAAGGAACATCCTGTCACAGTTTGTCGCAGAGCTGATGACTCACCCTGTATATTGTTACAAGTTTGAGAGCACAAACTTTATACGTGGGCAATTCCCATGAGTTCTTTGGGAAAGAGGTCTTATAATTACAAATAAAAGAGTTAAATTAAGTACTGATTTAATAGCTCACAAAGCTACGAAATACACAAAACAGTAATCAACTAGAACTCTCACAACACAATTAGTTATGCACACAATTACTCTTGTGTCACAGACACGTTAATTAACTTTGACAATTAAAGCACAAGAAAAGTCTACCATCAATTAATTAAACACTATAAATCACAATAAAATTCAGTCATATATCCAATCAACAGTATTTCTAATAATGACAATGTACAACCTTATCAGTCCGAAGTGGTGATGGCTCACCATGTGCTGCGCAGCACCCCAAGTGCACCACTGTCTTCACTCTTGAGGTCTTCTGTTCTACTCCCGTCGCGCACCTCCTCTTCACATGTCAGCCCGCCGCAGCAGTCCTCTTGTATCGCCAACACTGCTCCGCAGGTAGCCGCCTGCCGCCTCACAGTAGACTTTGACATCACCAAGATGTCTTCACCAGTCTCTCTCCACAGGCATAGCACCTACCTCTAGCACTTCCAATAGCGAACTCTCCTCCAATGTGCCGATTATGTGCTTTTATACTAGCCCAGACAGTCGGGTGTTCCCCGCATTACAGGGGTCTAAAAATAGATATTTCATCATGTTTCGGATATGCTTGTAGTCACGTCGGCCGCCCTCGAAGGGTTAAGACGCAGTTGGGACAGGTATCTATGACGTAGTTTCGGCGGGATTCCCACTATGAGCCACCCGGGCTTTGAATCATCGGCCAGCCCTCAAGGTGTTACGAAACAGCCACCGACCACTGGCCTCCAGGTACATGGCACGCAACAATATAATAGATCGGCGATTTAAAGCACTTGAATGTAGTAGTGTATTAAATTATTCTTTCCCAAGCACAGTGGTACCAACTGGTAGCACTTAGTGAAGTTAATTCGCAAATTTTTTCGTTACATTTCTGTTATTTGTGGTTTGTTTCCAAATCTTGGTTGAAAGTTTGTTTTAAAAATTGTAATTAATAATTTACCGAAATGTTTGCAATATTATTTAGTGACGAAATTTTTTTTTTTTAAATTGCCAGCATGACTATTAGCGTATTCCAATTACTGCACCTGCATGCTCCCGGTGTGCACCCACGGGTACCGCGTGTTCCAGTTATCGGAGCTCCCGTTGGGAGCTTTTGGATTTTCGTGTTCCAATTGTGAGTTGCACTCGATAAGTGCGCACCGGGAGCAGCTTTTACCGCTCCATATTTTAAGATGGTGCGGCAAATAATTGCAGATATGGTGGCGAACTGTGATTATGTAAACAAAAGAAAATTTTTTCTGTGGGAGAAATAACACAATTATGACTGTTCGGAACTTCAATAACGCAGAAAAATTTATGTGATGCAAACATGCAGTGTCAATTTTAATAACTGTGTTCGTTATTAAAACTATAGTAAAGTTAGTAGAGTCGAGTTGTCCGCACATCTAATTACCAATTGATCAAGAAAAAAATTTTACTACTGTAACCTCTCAAATTTCGTAGAATTGAATTTTGGCCATTTTGGAGTACCTGGGGTTGCAGAATTTTGTGTTTTAAGTAATTAGTTGTCACAAATGTTTTTCACTGTAAGGGCCGATTACACAGTCATATTGGAAAAAATTTATGGCCTCTTTGAGTGAACTGTGAGAAATTTTCATTTCAGAGACGAAAAGTGAGTGAAATCTAAGGTAAAACTGAGAATTTCTTAAGGTGTTAAGGTGTCCTCAGAACTCCTTAAGATTTTCTCAGGCTGCAAATCAATCATGAATGCCGTAAATTGAGGTTGAGTTGAGAATGACATATGGAGGAGAATAATATTCGTATTTTGAAGTTATTGGTAATATTTTAGAGGAGGAACATTACCATGGAGTAATTGACATCTACATCACCATTTATTTTCTATGTAGGCTACATTTTTACATGAAAGCGACACCATGTTTTTTTACTGTCACTTATGTTATCAAACAAAATGGTTACAATACCATTTTATAAACAGAAACAACAACTTATTTTTAATTAATTTATATTTTCCCTTTTTATAGCTTTACAGGATGTGAAATGCTAAATTTAAATTAACATATCACCATCATGTAAGTTTTGTGCAAAATTAATGGAAAATAATATACATTTTAGCCCCACTCGCAAGTCGATGCACGAAGAGAAATTATTTTTCTCGCGAATATTGTGGTAACTCTTCACCAGAACTGCGATATCTCAATTTCTTAACTGTGAACTGGTGGAATTTTCAGCTTGGGCGACCCCAATTGTGGCCATCAGGAAGGCTAATGGTGGATTACGGCTCTGGGGTGGCTACACAGTGACTGTTAACAGAGTTTGCAAATAAAACATCTATCCCTTACCGACAAAGAATGAAGCCTTCGCTAGTCTGGCAGTGGGGTGACAGTTTTCACAAAACTGGACTAAGCAGATGCCTACTTGCAGGTGTTGGTGGATGATGAAGCAGCAGGAATTCTGACAATGAATATAATGAAAGGCCTATTTCGAGTGTGGCATCTACCGTTTGGCTTAAGCGGCTTATGGAAACATTAATTGCTGGGATCTCAGGTGTTGTGGTTTTACTGGACGACATTTTGGTTACAGGGAAATATACACAGGAGCATTGAAGTAGGATACACAAGGTGTTAACCAGAATAAATAAAGCAGGGTTGCCGGTCAATAACGGGAAAATGTGTTTTCGCAGCTGAATCGGTAATATTCTAGTGGTACAGAATTGATAGGGCCGGAGTCCACCCTAAAGATGCAAAAGTGGAAGCAGTCCAGAAAGCACCGATTCCGAGGAGAAAAAAGGAACTGCAGGTATTTCTGGGTCTGTTGAACTTTTATGAAAGGTTTCCGGCAAACAAATCAGCAGTCCTGGAACTGTTACATCGGCTGCTGGACAAGGAGGCAGAGTGGGATTGGATACCAGAACATACTGCTGCATTTCGTAAGGCAAAAGAACTCCTACAGCCATGCAGGTACTTGCGCACTATATTCTGAATAAACCCCTCATTTTAACATGTGATGCATCTGAATATGAGGTAGGTGCAGCATTAGGACACACTAGAGAGGATGGCAGTGAAGGTCTTGCGGCTTTCGGATCGCGCACCCTTCAGAAACACGAGCTGAAATACTCTCAGCTAGACATAACATAAATATATTGTGGTCCCTCCTGGTCACTAAACCCTCTGGGATCTTTTGTTCTATCTACATGCACCACTAGCACTTTCTTCTTTGTCTTGCATTATATCCTTCTTCCGTCGTCTATGCTATTTCTTAATACAGCGAGAAACACCACTGCCATTATTCCATCATGCATGTATTCTTACGGATCTAGACATTCTATCCATCTGTTTAAGGAACGGGCAATGAGAACCCGGAGGGAGGTCCTCTTCTAGGCCAGTTGTCTTAGCCTGTGCTCATTTAGTGTAAAAACAGTTCCCTACGAGGAGCCACGTGGAGGCGAAACTGGGGCATCTATTGCCACCTCCTTCCTTCCAAATACTATTTATAATAAAATCATAAAATTTTATTCAATAATAAAAGCACACGTATTATTCTCCCTCCTGAATACTGAAGATAGTAAAGTCATTAAACGTTTTTTCTTTAGTTATAATAATTATAAAACAAGTTTTAAAAGAGACAAAATCCTCTGTTAGCATTACAATAAAATATCATAAAAAATATTTTTTAAAAATGTAAAATTATTAAAATAAACATTACTCAAATATATTTAAAAGAGAAAGTGAGTGAGGGAAGGAGACTTGCATCAAACTCTATCCCACAATACGGTTTTTCATGGTTCCGAGGCGGAATTGCCAGCAAGCGTGGCACTACTGGGGCCCTTGCCTAACATAGTTAGGCTCCCCACTGGCCTCGCCCGCCGCGGCAATCCACTACTCCCTGCCCCCTCTTATCCTAAAAATCCCTAACATATCATATCCTCGTTGCAGGTCTTTACCTCCCTATACATTGTTTCCACAAATTCCTTAATCAATTCATGTACTTGTTCATCATAAATGTTATACCTCGAGAGCGGCCAAGTATCATCCTTGGTTAGTAATTTATTCCTTAAATCGCCCCGTTCCTGTGCAAAATTGTCGCAGTTGTATTGAAGATGATTGATTGTTTGAGTGTCATTTCCACATTCACACATTCCATCTCTTATCTTATTTATTCTCAAAAGGTACTCTTTAATCTGTGCATGTCAACTGAAGGACGTCTTCATGATTCTACTCATTTCTATTTTAGAATTATACCAGGTAGTACATTCTTCTATAAATTCTTTTCACGTTGCACTTTTATTCTTCATTTTCCATTCCCTATCTCATTCAATAATACTCTTCTGATGCAGAATATTTTAAATCCATCTTCTGTGAACACTCTTCCATAGTTTAGAGTATGCATGATCTTCACCCATTGCTTCACTATGTTACATCTATCATTGTTATATGGTGTCAAGTCTTGATGTTTAAGCCTATATATAATGTTTCTATTTATAATATATTTCTCTATTGTGATTAATTTATTTAGTACCAGAAGAGATGAATAAAATGATGTGCTACAGGCATTAAATTATTTAATTATCACACACCGTTGGACAGTTTGTAGATTTCTACACACATATGAATGACCTATCCGCTTTACAAACACTATCCCACAATACTGGACTGTATTTACAAATAATGCCTTATACAACATTCTCATTTGGTTTGTGGTGTAATTAGTTTTATTAAACACTTTTTACCTCATTCGCAAGAATATTGTTTTTATCTTTTCTGTGATGATTTTTGTATGTGGTAAAAATGTTAATTTGTTATCCAAATTTATGCCTAAATAAATTACCTCTTTATTTATATTAATATTATTTTTTTGTACTTTACTATTGGTTCCCTCTTAAATTATCCTTAAGTATTATTCCTTCAGTTTTTTACAGAGACTTCTAATTTATGTTTTTCTATCCATGCCTCCAAAATTAACATTTCTTGATTAGCGCGTTCTTTTAACTCCTTAAAGAGTTACCCTCCACTAACACCATACAGTCATCAGCATATGCTAATAATTTTCTGTCTTGACTCTTCTAATTTTTAGATGTTCGTTGAAGGCCAGATTCCAAATAATTGGCCCTAAAACTGAGCCCTGCGGGCATCCTCTATTGTATTCTCTTACGATCTCTATAATTTTACTATTATAAATTATTGTACGAACTTTTAAATAATTTATTAGCACTTATGCCTCTTTTTTTTAAATTTAATTTACATATCTGTTATTTTGCTTTCCTCCATGTGAATGTTGAAAAGCCATTGCTTATATAAATTAAAATTGCCATTAAATATTTACTTCAACTTTTACGACATGTTTAAGTAACTCATCTATCAGTGTCTCTGTGGATTTGATTTTTCTTCATCCATGCTGAGATATATGTATGAAAGAATCCTGTTAAAGAGGATATACCCAAGCATTGATGATGTTTATATATATATATATATATATATATATATATATATATATATATATATATATATATATATATATATATATATATATCCTCTTTAACAGGATTCTTTCATACATTTCCCCCATAATGGGCAATATGCATATAGGTCTATAAGAGCTCGCTAGACAAGGAGGCGCTAATAGATATGTTTGGTGAAAACCAAATTTAGGCAATACGTAACAGCCCAACTTTTTGTGATCGTACCTGACCACAAGTCATTGCTACGATTACTCGATCCCAAGAGACGAACACTAGACATCCTATCTCCACACCTTTTGAAATGGAGGCTGTGGCTGTCAATGTTCTGGTACCAAATTGTTTACAAGCCGGGAGCCAAGATAAGTCATACAGGTACACTCAGCAGACTGCCCTATCAACTGAAAATTTGCAGGTACCGACAGTGGGCAATGTGCTCATGATAAAATATATGCCCAACCCACCAATTGATGCAGATACGCTAGCCCAGCTCACATCGTCTAACCCGATTATGTGCCAAGTACAACACACATACCAGGGTTGGCAGGAAGACATGAAGGGCCCGGAGGAATTACAACCATACTGGGACCGAAGAGAAGACCAGTCGGGGTTACACAGGCCAACACCATCCCAGGCCAAATGACAGTCCATCGCAGCTGCGACTCGCAGCCCAGCAAAGGGAACACTGGCAGTTGGGAGGGCAGCCGCCAGTCCGGGCATCGAAACCAGACCAGCACAGCCATCCCTTCAGAAGATTTGAGCAACCTCAGTGGCCAGACCCAACACAAGGGTTGCATATTGAATTGAACGACCTGCAGCAAACAAGACGGTCGAGCTGGATGAAGAAGTGGCCCACCAGGCTACAAGATTATGTGCTGTAAACTTAAAGAGGGAGGTGTCGTGTGGTAGTTACCGTGTAAATAGTTATGTGTACAAATAGACATGGTAGTGTGTTGTGTAAATAGTTAAGAGTATATGACAGGCAATGATGGTTGCTAGGGTTGCAGGACTTACTGGAGAGACAGGCTGCAATACGGCAAGTGTTGTGTAGATCGCACAAAATGGTAACTGGCGACTCCAGACGTACGAGTACAGGCGGTAATGCAGACAGGCATGTAGAGTACAAGTGGTGCACTCTATGCCTTCGACAAATGTAGGGCTTGGAACAGGTAAGAACGTAACAAAATTCATAAATTGTTTTATGTGTTTGATGTATACGTTGAAGGGTTTTGAAATATTTTTAAGTGTACTTGAGCTGATCCCAGGCATTGGTACGACTGGTGAGTGGAACCAACGGCCCCTTGTCTCGGCCAGTCATTCTGTGTGCGTGACTGGGGTAAGGTGTGTTTGCGCCAGTGTCTTACTGAAATGGTTGAAATGCCATCATATACGTTTTCATATTAATTTTTATCTGGAAACTTCGTTTAATTCATCTCGCTTACCTGGTCATTCTATCGCAGGTGTGTTTCTGCTATGGTTAATAAGACTGCCGAGAATGAATTAAAGATAACATGTACAGAAACAAGGTTACCCATGACCTTTAACTTATATCGCCATATCGCAAAGTAGACTTCGTTATCTTATGTTACATGGCTAGTTCAAAACACAAGGTGTTTACATAAGTGTATATTATGTGTCTCTGAGATTATGGAGCACTTTGCTACCATTTAAAAGGTGTTTTTAGGGACTGCACATCGCATTGACACTGTTCACTACTGCAGGGGGGCATCTGGATGCTGCTTCCTCTTGTGTTCCATCGTAGGGTGGGTTCCGTTATATGGAGGCAATGTGGCAGTTACAGCTATACCGTACTAGATGGTGTGGTGCGCACAATGGGCTTCAGTAGGGATGGGTTGTAGAACTGTCCGCATCAAAATTGATGTTTTTTTTTACTCGGCCATGGCTTGGCGACTCTTTGTGCTCTTGCAGCTCCCTAGGCGCTCCTAGGCGTTTAACTCACAGGAAACAAGATGGCGCAGGTTGTTTTACTCTTCAGGTAAAGATGCTCCTAGGTCAGAGAGTTCACTCTTTTAGCTCCTCATCAAGAGGAAGAGTTGCGAGGGCAAGTAGGAACAAATCGTCTGCTGGTTGTTATGGCGAGCATTTTGCTGTTGACCATGTCTGTGCTGTTGACTACACGATTAACTTTTAATGGCATGTATGAAAATGAAAAAAATATGTATTTTTCCAGACAAACTTGGACGACGATAATAAGGTTGTGGCATATGAATAAGGTTATTTTTACTTCAACCTATAAAGGTTGTGTCTGAATGTGGTTGTCAAACTCTAAAGAGAGTTATCGAAATCGGGTAGTATTTGCTGAACGTGTTTAATTCCAATAAATTATGAGTTAATTGTACTAATTAGAAATTTTTAGGTGGTTATCAGTTTTCCCAAGTCTGTAAAAACCATTTGCCGTGGCCAATACAGGTGTGATGAGGAGGCAGCATGTCGGGGGAACCAACATTGGTAGATTTCCTGACACGTGGTTTTTCGTGACTAAATTTACTGCATAATCTAGGGACACATTCCCTAGAGATGAGAGTTTGCCGGTGAATGGGCGCCAGTCCGTCAATACTGCTACGTCGCCCGTGCGGACATGGGACCCTTGGTGCTCTCAGGATCTTGGTCGATGACCACGTGGCTGCCTTCTCACACAAAGGCCAATATGGCATATCGTGTGAGATATGTTGGGGAAGGTGTTTAGGCCCCCTCCATGCCTCAATGCACAAACAATTATACACATTAAGAAACACAATACAAAACACTCTAAAATACGATGTATGCATGGGTTGTTCCAGAGAAGGCTGGGCTCCTGAAAATACAATCAATGTTTATTCCCATTTGGAATACAACTGTCAGAAGATCTCTAGAAACATGATTCTGTCCTATCATGTAACCTGCATTTACATACAGCAAATAAATTATGGTCGTACGACGACCTTTGCAACGCAGTTTGCATACCTGGCAGGCAATAAAGTGCACCCTCACATGTGATTCTTCTCAATAGTTCACATAAACATGTTGCATAAAGGTGCCTTTATTATGCATTTGTATTACATCTTTGAAAAGCAATACAAAATACCTACATGTTACACATACATTGGTAGGATCGTATGACCTCCTCGTTTTTCTCGAAGTTGTACACCACAATAGTAGCTGTGCAAATACTTACAATCAATGTAATCATTCACAATACCTTTCTTATTGTCTGTTAGAGTTAATTTTTGTTCGGTAAAATGTCGCTTTGTAAGGGTGTACATCTACATTACAAGTTACTGTACGATATTTTTCGTAGTATGTAATGTTTTATAACCCATATTTGGATAGAGCAATTGAGCACTTCCAAACACAATGTACGCAGTATTGCTTATGTTCTCCTGGTACTCTATCGCTTCAGCCAAAGATTCGCGTGTATTTTTTCACGAAAACTATGAGGACTAGACAGTTGCAATAAGAGGACAATTTTTATTACAAAGCTCGCATTACTCAATAAAACGTCGTCAAATGTTACACTATACCGATGGCACAAACGTTTTGTCCACTTAGAGGGAGGTCACACCTGTTTTTTGGTAATGGCTGAAGATATCAACCAGCATTTGATGTGGGTTTGAATACTATTATAACACAAATCAATGTTCAGAGTATTGTCGTTTTACATAATTCTGTTTCCGATATTTTAAAAAAATACGGTTTTCAAATTCGATATTCTGCGACTCATTCTCCCACAATATTACACTTAGGTACAAAGTGTCCTACATATGTCCTACTTTATTTTCCATAAGGTATCACCTCCCTGTGTTTGTACCTGTAGTTCAGGACCACCCTACACACACACATTATATATATATATATATATATATATATATATATATATAATGGTACCAAGACAAAAGTGGATAGCTATTATTAAGTGTCAGAAAACTACAACTTTTCTTTGAATTGAACTGGGACTTTCACTTTAATCGGCTGGCATGTGACCTTGAATTGGATCAGACAGCCTGCCTCGCCGCGATCGATCGCAAGTTCCACTTCTCTCCACTGGAAACGCTACTGACTCGCTTTGACCCGTAGAGGTCGGTTCGTTGGTTGGAAAACATAATATTTGTACTGCAATTTGTTATGCAGTTACGCTGATTTTAGGGTATGAAAGCACGAGTAATGATGTTTTGTGTGTACTAATACTTGTATGCAAATGTTTGCATATGGTGGTTGCATCCGATATCATCCATCGACGAGGCGGATGATAAGAAATTACCAGTAGCCATGGCTGAAAAGTTCAAGTGAATGGTCGGCTGATGGTTTACAAACGACCTATACTTCTATTGCTCCATCCCTTGCTGGACGAATACGACGAGCTTCGTTATCTATTTGTGCCCGGGACGATTACCAGAATAAAACTGTTAGTGATCTTAATGATCTGATCTAATTTATTGATTTTCAATTCACAATGCAAGAAGGAAATGAAGATATGCAAATACATATTAGAATTGTAAAGGTTATAAACATTTATAAGTACCAATGTAGGACAGTTTAATATATATGCATATACATATTAGAATTGTGAGATTTATAAACATTTATAAATACCAATATGGGACAGTTTAATATATATGCATATACATATTAGAATTATGTTTATAAAAATTTATAAATACATGTTTCTATGTTCTATATAAATGAAATTTGCCACATTGTTTGTGGGCAATGTTAGAAGTGTAATAAATATTTACTTTTTCTCATACACGTATACCTTTTTGGATTTACCAGAATAGATGCATTTCAAAACATTTCAGCCGAACACAAATTATACTTCTTTATTTACTACAGTTCACTTGCCATAAATGTCACTTCTGTGGGTTGTTAATTTTCGCTTCATAATCTTTCTGCTGTATTAAATGTATGTTTTATTTTCCGGGTTTTTATGTACATACTAACGATCATGAAGGTCTGTTGTGTTTACATATTGATGTGTGCCTTACAGCTTGTGTCCCTAGTGACAATTCGTGGCATACCACTAGGAACCCCCAGCCCCTAGATCCAGCAGTAACCCGACAGAATATGAAATGCACCCCAGGAGGTTTTCGAGACCGACACGACCAACTGAGCAGCTACTTTCATACAACCATGTAGCAAACAGTTACACAAATAAAAATGTTGCTAACATGCGAATTACAGCCTACAAACCTCATCCCCACATACGCCACTCACTCAGGAGCAAGGGACATTAGTCGTTTTTAAAAGCATCATCGCAACGGGGCCTACGATTCGCGAGAATACCAGAACACATGTCGCCTTAATAAATAGTGCGGGAGTGATGGTAGCAAAATTCTTGTAGATCCCAGTAATAAGCATAATTTTCCGCTACATATATTCCCTGCAACACAAAACTACAAGAAGGAATGAAAAAGTAAATTTATTTCGCTACACGACTACGAACTGTGGAGCATGGTCCAGAGTGACAACTAAAGCAGCCTAAAGGAGACGTAATGCACACCAAGTGTTTTTTATCAAAAATAATTGTTAGCTTTATTGTTAAGCAACCAAATTTTCTTCTGTGCAAATTCCTAATAATTCATGCCAGCTCGGACTGATACAGTTTTACAAGACAACAAGAGCAGAAGGCAGTATTAAATAAATTCCCTCGATGCTAGTATTTTAATATTTTTCCACAGACTGCAAGTATGTTAATGTTTTGCAGGGTTGATATATGCTAATGTAATTATTTTCAAGTGTTTATATATCTTTCCATCTCTTGTGTGTAAAGCTGTCACAATGGATCGTTTTGGCGCGCACCCTCGCTACCTAGCGAGGGTGACCGAAACCTGTAAATCACAGATGCCACGTGAAGTCGTTGCTGCCGCATTTGTAACCACAAACTCTTCAGCAACAACAACGACTTTCCGCTGCAGGCAGCATCCGATAGCGCCCCCACATAGACGTGTACACAATGTGGGCTGAAGGAGCCAGTGGAAAGCTGGAATGTTCAAGTTGCGCGTAAATGCTTATGCTCAGCAATGACCGAAACTGCACGTTCCGAATTATGCGCATCGTTCGTGCTGTTGCTGTCGTTCGAGCCGAACGAGTTCACCAGAGCTGCCGCACTATTTGAGCGGGACACACTACAACCACCGATGGAGCATCGCTGGTAGATGCAGCCAGGTAAACCGCAACAGCTGTGCAGCCAACTCCTTCAAGGCCACCAACATCAGATGATGAGCAACAGTGCCGAAGGACAAACAGGTATGAGAGTCATAATAAGGGTAATGCACACACTGCGAAAAATCGTCACGTCAGCTGGACTTCAGCCAGCCACCAAAGTTTCTGTGTCATTATTGTCGCAAACATTAGATGCACTGGCACAAAGATTATCCGAACATGCCTGTCGGCACTTAACGAGTTGGCAACACTGAGCAGTCCCAGTTGGGATACAAGCGAGTGGGTTAAGGAATCTGACATCACTGTTACACCAGAGCAGATGTAGACACAATTCAGACATCACAACTAGTTCTTCTATACCAGATGTATAGCAAGAACAACCCTTCAATCAAAAATCTCACCAGTGTAAACAACCTTTGTTGTTATATTAAGTTGACACTGCAGCTTCAACCAGTGTTATCAGACAGGAATTCATTCACCCCAAAATAAATTACACCTGTCAACCAGTCAGTTGCCGAAGGAGCGAGGTGCCAAGCGATTTGCCCAGCCAACGACACTGTACACATCAGTGACCTCAAATCCATAACAGTCTTGTTTATATCCATGTTAAGGGAGGATGCCTGCCTTGGATCATGGAACAGAACACTGTGGTTGAGCCTGTGGTGAGATGTATCCACTTCGGAACATTTGAATGTAGAACAGCTTACAGTACACAATCGAAATCAAACGACTGTGCACCTGCTGTTAAGTTGGCAGATATTTCATATGATGTACCTCTAACTTACAGAGCTGCTATTCAGAGACTGTTAGACGAAAGGCGCGAAGTATTCGTTGCTAATGACATCCTGTGATGCATCACTGTGACCGAGCACTGGAAAGTATTGAAAATGCAGAAACTCATATACACAATCCCTGGGGGTTATTTGCCCCATGAAGCCAAAATTATCAAATCATAAAATAAACAAGTACTTGCTGATGGAGTAATAGAGCCCACAAATAAGCAATACAACTCTCAGATACTGCTTGCGCCTAAGAAAGAAGATATGTTACACTTCTGTGTCAATCTGAGACGAGTCAACCTTGCAACAGAAAACTTGGCACCACCATACATCAGTGTTAAGAAAGCCCTTACCACCATTAGCCATGCTATAGTGTTTTCCTCCCTAGAATTACGCAGTGGTTACTGGTAAGTTCCAGTGCGGCAAGACGACCAGGAGAAAACTGTGTCTACGACCTCCGATGACAGTCGGTGGCAGTTTTGTGCGATTCCTTTTGGTTTGAAGGGAACACTTGCTATATTCCAAATAGTGATGGTACAGGTCCTGAGTGGACTGCTGGAGATATAATGCTGGCATACCTGAACGATGTTCAGATAGGGTCTAAACACACTGACAAAACTAACACCGAGTTTCTTGGCCACAACGGAAAAAAGCCAAACGCTGAACATCTGCATCTCGCTAAGAAAAGCCAGCTACCAGCCATGTGGAAACAATTGTGTAACTTCATTGGCCTAAAAAACTGGCTCCATGAGAACGTCCGAAACTTCGCTAACATAACAGCACCGCTGTCACCACAGAAAACAGTACCACTGGACCACAGAAGCAGAGCAAGCGTTTAAGAGACATCAAGGCTGCATTCGCCCAGTGAGATATTGGCGCAGTATGACTCAGCACCCACTGTATTTCCAGACTGATGCAAGTTAAGACAGGATCGGTGTGGTACTGTATAAGTACAGTAACAAGGAAGAAAGGTGTGTTGTTGACTACTCTAACACAAAATTTGAACCCACGGAACAGGAGTACCATATAAAGGAGCAAGAGTGCCTAGCTGTCCAATGTTTTCCAAATGTCTTTTTAGAATTTTTCGTTTAATTTCAATCGTCATTGACTACTTACTTCCATGTCATCAGCTATGCTACGACAGGTATCATTCCCCTGGAAAATGACATATTATGGGAACAGTGGTTCAAAATCAAGACATTTATGAAGGATAATGTATTCTGTTTTCACTATTGATTTGCCCAATGTAACTTTTGTATCAGTTTTTTTAGTGTTTTTGTGTATAGACTAGTTTATTCCATGCGAAGTCAGATCCTCTTGTGGGCCTTGCACTGGCGACACCAATGCTATTAGAGTTGGAGCATGACACTGAGAGGTGATAGTGTCAATCTACGAGTCCTTCGCCAGTTTCCTGCCAGCCATCTTTAGTTTTCAGTAGTTCAGTTGTTATTTACCAGAACCGCTTTTGTTTTTGCAGCGAGACTCAACACCCCCTGCTGGCTTCTTCTTCCAGGGGCTTAACTTATGGTATAAGTTTCACGGTCAGCCTTGCACTATTTTCCCGCATAACCTTGGAGGGGTTTCGGCTCCAGATCCGCTCCACTGGTTCTGGCCTTCAGCAAAGTCCGATAGTTTTGTTTCTAATGGTGAGTAAACTACATTAAGTATCCCTGTCATTTTATGTAATGGTTGCTCACCCCGTCATTAGTAGGTAATGCTTAACATATTTTCAGTTCAGTGTGTTGTGGCATGGAGACTGGTCCTAACAGGTCTCAGAAGAATCTACTCTTGATGGGTGCTAAAACGAACTGGTATATAGCCTTTACCAGGGGTCGTCGGCCTGTCAACACTGGAATCATCAGCCGAGAGGTATTCCCCACGGCTTCCACTGTGTACCATTTTCCCACTTTCCATCTCATCTCAGCTCTACCTACTAGCCGGTCTATTCCCATGAATTTTTCCCCCAAATACTGTCCGACTTATCTACCGAGTCGTTGTTACGATCATTCCCATTTTTCCGTTTACTCAGCACCCCCATCTCGTCCGATGGCTTTTTACACCATGGAGCCCTACGAGCTTGTCAATATATTAATAAGGTTATTTGAATTTGGTTCTTTCTTCATGCCCTGTTTTATCGTCATAATTGCAACCATCTGAAATTTCTTAGCATACGATTTATCTTAAGCAGTTGCAACCCGACAGACGTAATGTTTATAACAAAATATGTCAGCCAATCAGCAGCAAGGTTTCTGTGACATCAGCACATCTGCTTCGACGCTGATTGACTCACAAGTTATTTTGTTTACATCGCGCACTTCCCACCCGTATCGAGGCTTCTGCGTCCTCAACATGTGTCGCCCCATTGTGATTCCGACATAATTTGTACACGACTGCAGAAGTTTCGAGAATTACTGTATTCATATTTTAATTTCTACACAATTAGAGTATTTTCTTTGGTGTCATGTTCCCTCAAATAAAAAATTAGTAGCATCAAATATATTTTCCTGAGCCAATTAGTTGACGTGCGCCATGAATGCCCGTTTTGCACTTGGGTGTTGTTGGGCTGCTGTGGCCACATCAGGTACTTCACCCTCCCCCTCACCTACCTAACATTGAGGCTTCAGAACAATCACCTGAGCACACACTTCTATGTCTCAGGTGATGTACCAACAGCTGCATGTATACTACTTTCTACCCAGCCACTGAATTCCCAGAAACTGGCAAGTAATAGTGTTTTTCAGGACAAGATGTTACGCAAGTCGTTAGGGGAAAAACTTAGCTGCGCAAATAAACATAAGGTAAGGCCAGTAGATTCAGCATCGTGATACTGTTCACATCGGAAAGTTCGAAGGTTAAAACGATAAAGGAAACAGTTTACGAAAAAATAGTTACATTCCTCTACTTGCAAAACTTTAGTTAATAGTGTGATAATTTTAGCGAAGCTTTATGAAATATAATTAAAGACTTGCTCAATACAGTCGCTACATCATTAATGACAGTAGGCATGCCAAACACTTTTTCTTACTATTTTCTATTTCTCGTTTCTGCAATTGTACAACTTAAACATTACTATTTTCAGGATTTATGTAATGTTTTAATATATTTTTTTCTCATGAAATCCCTCATTTGATTTAATTAAACATTTCAGTAACAATGTGCTTGGACAGGAACATGTCTTATGAAGATTTTATACAGAAGAGTAAGAGCTCAAGAGCGTTCAGGTTATTTTCCTTTAGTATTTGTTAAAATTGAGGATTTTTGTTTTTAGCATGTATGAACAGAACCACCAGTTTGGTGGGAAATGTCTCGTATATCGTCTGCAGCGCTACCCTACAGTCTCCACAGAAAGAGCACACGTGGATGAAGTGTGCTTGCCGCCTCCCTGGGGCATTCATTATTGCGACCATTGATCCACTTAGTTTATTATAGTAAGTTTAATAAACTGGAACCATTTTAGTTTGATAACCCCAGGAATTGACACATGCCTGGTAAGACATCTGCATCACCCACTTAACTTTACATCTATAATTCCATTGTTGGCCGTTGCACCCTTTTTAGTTACATACATCATTAATCCACCGAATACAGACCAGACCCTATTCTACTCAAGCGCAAATCTGTCGCAGTGAGTGCCCAGAGTGTGCCACAGGCATGGCCTGACTTCTACAGCTTCTTCCAAGACTTCCAGACCTTCTCAACAGCAAGGAGCAGAGTTACACTGAAATCGTCCCAACCCTGAGTAATATAGAGCAGAGGTGAGAATAATTTTGTAGCCGGGCCTCCTGGCCACTCGCACCCTACCAGAACGGTAGGCCTACCTAGACCCTGTTCGCTCTCAACCAAGTTGTTAAAAGTGGTTTTTCCCACCATGGGGCTTGCTTTCCCCACCATCCCAGCTGACATTGTAACATTGAGATTTATGTGACAAGGTTAGCAGCAGTGAGGCAGAGCGTGGCGTAGGAGCTGTATGTGAACATGTAATAAAAGTTTGGTGTTAAACAGGAACAAGTTGATTATTACCAGAAACTGGATAATTAGTACTTATCTCAAACATATTAATGTTCAGTCCGTTTATCAATGGTGCAGCTGCAACAAAGAACAAAATGGTTGTTGAGATACATCGTAGAACAGATCGTAGTTAAAAGTACAGCCAGTATAGTTCCACACCTAGGGTATTTTGAAACAGAAGACAATATGCAGAACTAAAAACCTCCAAGTGGAATAATTTTAAATGAAGCTGCAAATAACTTCAAAACATTCAAACAAAAGTTTGAGCTTTTTCTCACAGCATCAGGAAATGGCGACGCATCAAAAACAAATAAGGCTGCAGCGTTCCTGAATTGTGTTGGTGATGAAGCCTTAGAAATAGTCAACACTTTTCGTTTGGACTGCTCAAAAGTAAAACTTTAAGAAGTGCATACATCAAACTAAGAATTAATATTGTTATTGAGCGACATAAGTTTTTTACTAAAATTCAAAGCATTGGAGAATCCTTCGAGAGTTTTTAAAATGATCTGAAGAAGCTAGCACGGAGTTGTGACTTTGGTGTACAAGAAAACTCGTTAATATGAGATCGTATCATTGTTTCTATCAATGACCCAACTCTCCAGCAATGTCTGCTTAGAGAGCCAAACATCAGTCTCGAAAAAAGTGTTGAGATGTGTAGAGTAGCTGAACTCAGCAACAACAAGGCATGCTAAGAAAGAATGAAGATAACCCTGTAGTCCTTGCTAGTGTGCCGAAACATTGGACGGGTATGAAGTCAACATTTGAAGCTGTGCGAAGTCACAACCCTGCAAGCAGGAGTGGAAATAGCAGTGTTGTCACCCATTAACAGAAGAAGTGTACAAAATGTGCCAGACTACATGGCTGGGGCAAGTGTTTTGCTTTTGGCAAAGGGTGTAATAGGTTGTAAATCCAGAACCACTAGTAGAGTTAGTGTAACAAATAGTGAACCTCAAGACATCTCATCATGCGAGGAGCTGTACATAAGTAGTATTGGGCATAGGACTACTAATAATGCTATATATCGCTGGTCACAAACTGTCAGTATTAACTACCACAACATTGAGTGCAAGTTAGACAAAGGTGCCGACTGTAATGTTTTGCCCTTACCGTATATGTTTACGAACAACTGGGTTTGTACTCTTCAAGTATTTAGAAGTGTAAACTATCTCTTGTCAGTTATAGTAACCGCAAAGTGACAGCAGTTGGTTATGCAATTATTGAATGCATGATCAATGGTAAGTTATATTAGGTAAAGTTAATTGTGGATGATTTATATGCTATGCCAATACTGAGTCTCAGTTCTTGTGTTGACCTGGGTCTAATTGAAAGAAAGCTATACTCTGTCGGTTAAGATGAATGTAGTAAGAAAACACACACATTTCAAAATCCTGCAGCCTACTTTATAGAAGCAAATAAATCACTCATTGAAGTGACACAGTTTGGTAACTGAGGGCGATAAACTACGTAGGTATTAATGTAAATGGGCGCCACTCAATTACTGCCCCGGCTGAGTCAGGGAGACACGAGATATCTCAGGGCATATAGGGGCCGTGAAGCACTCCTCAGGATGGTGTCGCTGATACTTTCACTCTTCTGTTCCCTATAGGCCAGGAGCATGCCTCACACGCTGCAATGAAACAAAACTAGCTACTCGAAATAACGAGATACTTCTTAGTTTCACTCTTTTACTCGACCACGTGTTTCGGTTACACTAGACTTTACACACACTTACAACTTGGCCGTAACTCTTTCCTCGTGTTCGCCTCTACTTAACTTTAATACAGAAAATTACATAATTAATCTGGAGTTCTCAAAATTGAAGTGACCACTGAACACGTCACGCTAACCAAATGCCTCTGCTGGCGGCTAAATGTTATATTTACGAATGGGTCAAAACAAAATGTTGATCACGTTAACGGTGTGTGTGAGGGAGGTAATGATGCAAAAGGTTCCGGATAAACTTACTAACAAAGAGAATGAACGACGATCAGTTGAAGACAAATATGTAGGCTCCCTCGCAAAAACACAACCGGCCGCACTGCACGCTAGAGAACTGGGGTGAGTGGTGCGCACGCTGGCCGCACGTGATGCGTGCCAGAAGCGCTAGCATCGCTCATGGCCACACTCAAAAATACATTTACCATACATAATTATTATGATTATTTCTAGTCTGATTTTCTTGTCTTTAGATTGCCGTTATTATCATCTACATTAAAACTGTAAAGTTATTTCCAGGCTTATTCTCGCTGCTATCGCACTTTCCTCCCCCCCCCCATCAAATGACACGTGTCCATGGTTCATCAGGCTTTGGTCTCGGGCCTGAGGAGGTACGTCATATGCCCCCCCTCCCGAAGACCAAACCTGGCCGCGAACCCGTGTCCACAATACTTTAGGGATTCGAACAGCACCGGTGAAAGCGGGTTGGGAAGCGAATCCAGAGGTCGTACCGGTGGTAGGTGGTTTGCATCACAGCGTCGCTTTCTCCGGGCAGGAGGGGGGTGTTAGCCCATCCCCTCTCCGGTCACAGCTGTCTTGATTCAGATATGACAGCGCAGCATCTCGGTGTTTGTGGGGAGGGGGCCCTCTGCCATCGTGGTGGCTGCCGGGGTGGACGAGGCGCGGGCGAGAGGCCCGTCCCCGCCGCCTCAGGTGTTCTTCCAGCGGCTCCTCTACAGTCACCCAGAAAGAGCGTCGTGCAAGGTGAACTCCGAGCCCCATCCCGCAATTCCCCAGGGGATGGCTGCGTGGACGGCGGTTCCTCAGGCTCCGTCATGGTAGGCTCAGGGTCTGGGTCCGGCCTACCTCTCCAAGGCTCCGGCGAGGGGAGTGCGGCTGCGTATCCCCCATGGCCTTCTCCCGGGCCCTCCGTTAGTTCGTTTCTGACGTTTTCCTTGCCGCCCTCCGTCGGTAAGTCTCTGCCATCATCCTCTTCCTCTACTGCTCTTATGTGTGCCCTCCATAAGTCGTCCCAGTGAACCTTCGTAGTTCTTCCCCTTTGGTCCCTCACTATGTAGCACAAACGACCAGCTCTCCGGATGATGGTCACCGGTCCTGTCCAGCCCGGTGCCAGTCCTGCATAAAACTGTTGCCCTGCCGCCGACAAGGGGTGGTTCCTCACATACACCTAGTCGCCTAATTCCAGCTGTCATGGGGGGCGTGTTGACTCGGGTGTGATCAGGTGCGCATACTCTTCTTGCGATCTCCGTGCTTCCTCCACACGCTCCGTCCTCCGCTGTGTCTCTCCTTCTCTCATGTGCTGTTTCATCCCCTCCAACTCTGGTTCGCCCGGTCGGGTCAGCTGTTTACCCATTACCAGTTCTGCCGGCATCGCACCCAGTCGCCTCATTTGTCCGTCGCTGGAAGCAGAACAGAGCTTTCGCGATGAGGGTGTCCCACTGCTGATGGTCTTCATGTAGGGTCAGGCGCAGCTATTTTTTGAGTTCCTGGTTTCTCCGCTCAACTGAGTTGGCCCGCGGGTGGTACACCGACGTGGTGAGGGGTTGAATCAACAGTTTCCTGCACCACTGCTTCTATGTCCGCCCCACGAACTGCCGCCTTTTGTCCGTCAGGATAGATCTGGGGTAGCCCCACCTGGTAAAGCACTCCCTCACCAGGAGCGTACTCACTGTGCCTGCCCTTACGTTGCTGACCGGGAATGCCTCCACCCACCGGCTCATCAGGTCAGTTACAACCACCAGGAACTTCTTCCCCCTCGGTGTCTGTGGGTAGGGTCCCATCACGTCCACTGCCAGGTCTTGAAACACATGTAGCGGCCTGTGGGGTCGTTGTTGTTCCACTCCCTCTGTTCTATGGGCTTTCCGTGTCTGGCATTGTTCGCAGGAGCGGACATACGCCCGCACATCCGTCGCTACCCCTGGCCAATTATAGTGTTCGTGCACCTGCCTGCCGATCTGCACCGCTCTGGGTTGGCCCGCCCCCTCGTGGTCATGTGCATAGTGTAGCATGCTTGCCCAGGCTTCCAGGGGTACATAGGTTCGCCACCCATCTATGTTCCCCGGCGGTCGGGCCTGTAGGATGTCATCGACTACCCTCGTGTTCGGATGTGCTACTTCTGTGCATGCTTCTCTAAGGGTGGCGGCCTTGGGTGATGTCACTTGTGCTCTCCACACCTCCCGCTCCAGTTCCACCCACGTGCTCCCTGGTAGGGTCGGTCCATTACCAATCGCCTGCAGGACCAACGTATCATGGTCTTCTCGCCAAGCCGTTTCTTGTCTGATGGGTGGGCAAAGCGTCTCCCAATCTTCCACCCCCGGTTGCATCGTTTCATCTACCAGGTCACAGGATAGTGTGTCTGGTAGCTCGTTGTTCCTACCAGCCACATGTTCGATGTTGTAGTCAAAGGATTGCAGCATCAGTGCCCACCTAACCAATTTGCCTCGACGGCCCTGCAGTGTCCAGCCAGGTTAAACACTGATTGTCCGTGCGCAGGGTGAATTGTTGTCCTTCTCGGTATGGTCTGTATTTGCACAGGGCCCACACTACCGCCAGCTACTATGATAGTAATGCTGGGCAGGTGTGAATTTTACACTCCCGTAGTAAATGATCAGTCTCTCCCCCTCCTCCGCCAGCTGATACAACACTGCCCCCACTCCTGTTAAACTCGCGTCTGTTTGGACGTTCTGGCGGTGCTCGGCATCTACGCTTGACAACACGTGCCATCCTGCAAACCTACGATTCAGTTCTTCAAACGCTCGCGCGCATTTCTCGGTCCACCAGAATTTCCGGTGCTGGGAAAACATCTCCGTCAGAGGCACACATATTTCCGCGAAGTAGGGTGCATACTTCCGCATCCAGTTCGCCAGTCCAATGAATTTCTGTAACTGTTTCCGCGTGCGTGGGGGCTTCCAATTTGCAATCTTCGCCAGGTGTTGTGGGTGTGCGTAGTTTCCCTCCTCGCGTACTATGTGACCCAGGAGCTCTACACTTCGCTTTCCCATGTGACACTTTGCCGGGGATACCACGAGTTGGTGCGGGGCAAGTCATTCTAGGATGCGACCCACGTGTCCGACCAGATGATGATGTCGTCAAGGTATGCGGTTACAAAGTCCCCAATCAGTCCCTTGAGCACTCATACCATCATGTCCTGAAACGTCGCGGGGGCACACTTCAGCCCGAACGGCATTGCCCTGAATTGAAAACGACCACCATCCGGAGTCGTAAATGCAGTCTGCTCCCTGTCCCTAGGGTGTATCGGCACCTGCCAATACCCTGACTTAAGGTCTAGGGTGGAAAAAACTTTCCCTTTCTTTAGTCCCGCCAGAGCTTCGTCCACACAGATCTGCGGGGGTGGGGCTGATTGCGTCACCGCATTCAGCGGGTGGAAGCCTACACAGAATCTAAGGGACCCGTCCTTCTTCGGTACCAAGATTATGCATGCATTAAAGTTACTTTGCGTGGGCTCGGTAATCCCTTCAGACAACATCTCAGCTACTTGCTCGCAATTCACTTTCCTCTCCCCGAAACCGTACTGTCTAGGGCCTGTGTACATGGGGGTCACTCGCTCTATTGGGATATGATGTTCAGCGGCAACAGTGGCATGCGACAAGTCTGAAAAAGCGAACACACCCGCGAACTCTTGCACCACCTCATCCATGCGGGCCTGGAACTCGGTCGGGACCTCGTGTTCCAAGTCTGCCAAGGTCACTCTCTTATGATACATTGGTTTGGACTCACCCATTGCGTAGAAGGTCCGGCGGTTGCCACTTCCCAGGTGTAGGCGTCGTTCCGCGACCTCGATCACCGCCTCCTGCAGTTCCAGCCATAGCTGTCCCAGCACCACGTCCTTCAGCAGGTCGTACACGATGATCGCCATCGTGGTCGTCGACAGGTCCCGCAGCTGTATCTTGACCTCTGCCGTGACCCAAGGTCGCGCACGATTGTCCTCGGGCGGCAAGGTAGAGGGTCTCGGTACTTGGCCGCACCTCCTGCTCCTCCACAAACTCCGGCCTGACGAAGGTGTGGGATGCGGCCGTGTCAACCAGGGCTGCGATGTCGCATTCGTTGATGCAGGCCAGGATGCACAACAGGCGGTTCGCTTTGGTCGACATCTGGCCCAGATTTGGGGCACTGCGTGATACAGGCGGGTCTGTAGGGAGGTCCTCACGCTGGGAACTTCCCCTCACTCCCCGTTTCCCGACGGCGGTCCCTGGGCATTGTGCACCGGGCAGTCCCTGTGCCATTGTCTCACGCCTTTCTCACATGTTCTAAACTGGGGGAGGGGGTTCGTTTTGGGCCCGCGGAGCTCCGGGATTGGGTGGTACCTCGATTTGCCTCAGCCTCTGGTTGATTTCGCTCGTATAGTTGCGCTCCTTGTGCGGTGTCACCGCACGCACCAGGTGGTTCAGTCCTCTTTCCGCAGCCAGCGCCTTGTCTACGAACTCCGCCACGTCGTCCCCAGGTCGCTATCTCACGAACAGCTGCAGTGGTGGCAGTAGGAGTCTGGAGATAACTGGCAATGCCTGCTTACCATCCGCCCCCGGGTGCAATGCGCCAGAACAGGTGTATTTTCCGTGCGATGAACTTCTCTGCGGCTTCGCCCTCTTGCTGTTGCCTTCCGTAAAACTCTGCCGTGCAGCTCTCTACCGCCTGCTCCCTCGCGAACTTGGCCTGGAGGCCCTTTGCTAGCTCTTCCCATGTCGTGTACGGTCCGCTCCAGACATACCACCACTTGCGGGCTTCCCCTCGTAGCTGTAGACTCTCTCTCTCGGGCCATTCCTCCACCGGTACTCCATACTCGTGTAAACGCTCCGCGAATCAGTCCAGGTCGTCCATCGTCCAGAATCGTCCCGCGTAAACTCCAGTAGCAACACATTTTGTGGGGGGAGGGGGGCAGTCCATAAGTCCGTTACATTCCCGTGTCTCCGTCGCGTCTCACTTCGCGGTTCCCGCTTCTCTGGTGTCGACATTCCTACTGGCCTCGCTGCAACTGCCTCCTGGCACACTGCTCGCACGCAAACACTCCGTCCCCGAATGATGTTGGTTCGCCTGCTGTCGCGCACGTCCTGTGATGGGCCATCCCGCATGTCACACATGTAATCACTTCCCCGGATCGTCCCTTGCACTGTTCTGCCTCACATCTTACCAGCTCGTTCCACCCTCGCTCTCTCACACACAGTCCCTGTTTATACTATCTGCCCACGTGTCGTACATGTGCACTCTACGGTCCCGAAAATAGCTTGTAAAGCAGGACCTATGTTCCGCGGCCACGTGCACTGCATACACTCTTCCCCTGCCCACATTATTTTACTTTCGGGCACACCCGTACACTTAACACAGCACCTCGTGTTGTTGGATTCTTGAGTATTGTAACCTACCTCTCTCTGGTCTTGATGTGTCGCCTTCACAGTTGTTGTCGCGGAAATTACAAACTAAGTCACCTATTATTGCTTCCCAGTTAGAACCTAGTGTTATGGCTCGTAGAGAGCAAATGATATCTAATCAGCAAGCAGTAAAGTGTTCTTTTGATGAGTCCGCTGTAAAGGAGCGTATTTTTCACAGTGATGACAATGTGATTGTACAAAATGGTAATACACGGAAACCAGGAAGGGCAGTGGAGCCACATAGTACTCCTCGATACTATTACGTGATGAATTCTAAAGGTAATATTGTGAGGCATAATACAAGTAATTTAAGAAAATCACTCAATAGTCCCATAGTAGTCACTGACCAGGCATATGATAGTGAATCTCCTGGTAATTATCAAGGAAATGATAGGTTGTCAGGTCAGCATGCTGAAGGAGAAGTGTTGCAAGAAGGGCCAGTAGAGATTGTCGAAGATAGGCCATTAAATGAGACATTACCTATTGTTACTAGAAGTGGGCGAACTGTTCGTTTACCACAGAAGTTGTATGACTATCAACTTGAATAAACCTAAGTTAATCCTATACTCGTATTTAGCTTTATATAAGGGTTATACAGGATGAGTCATCAGCTCTGCGACAAACTGTGACAGGATGTTCCTTGCAAAATAACAGTTAGAAAATGTCTGGCAACGAATGCCTGGAAACCACTCCTAAGGGCAGGAAACCCCTGTGAAGATGGGGTTGCAAGTATGGTTTTTATTGAATTTGACGGGAACCATTTGATATTAAGGGATGAAAATTTGTAGG